>SOZI01000100.1:0-71010 GCA_006352295.1 Rhodotorula diobovata | reverse complement strand
TCCCCTCTCCTCTCCTCCCTCGTTTCCCCCGGGCCTGACCCTCTCGACACGCCGCCGCAGATCTTTGCCGAGGTCATCGGCCTGTACGGGCTCATCGTCGCCCTCATCCTCAACACAAAGGCCAGCAACGGCGTCTGCTGACTCAAGCGCGACCTCTTTCTGTCGATACCCCCCCTGGCGCCACCGCGCCGCGACGTAGACTGTCCCCCTCCTCTCACTCGCATTCGTTTTCTGTTCCCCCGACTTGCCCCCCCCCCTTTTCCTCCTTGTGTTTCTCCCTTGACATTGCACCGTGTACCGAGCAGCCCGCGAGGCGAGGTCGGGCTCGCAATGGAGGCGCGAGCAGGAGGAGGCAGTGCGCAGGGGGACCGGCGGTCCGTGCCGCTCGTGTGTGCGTTGCACAGGTCCAGGAGCTCAAGGAAGTCGCGGCGGACGTAGCCCGCGCGGAACCCTCGTCGACCCTTCGGGCAAAATGTGCGTTGTTTGCTGTGTCTGTCTTCCTCGCGTTCCTGCTCCACGCCGCGCGGCTGACGCCAGCCGGACCGTGCAGACGAGCAAGGTACCCTCCCTCTCCTCCTCTGCGTACCCTGCCTGCCGTCGCTCAGAGCCTGACCCGCACCGTCGCACGCCTGGCGGCGGGCGCCCCGCAGTCCGACAGGCGTGGGAGCGCCGCCCGCCGAGGGGGGACAGCCTCCCGGGCGACATCCTCCTCGCGGCCTTCGTACGCTCCGCCGGACCATCCTCCCTCTCTCCCTCCCCGCTCTTGCGGGCCCGGCGAGGCGCGACTGATGCCCCTCGCGGCCCCGCGGCACCGCACCGCACGAAGAGGCAGCGCGTCGACACCGAGGCGGGCCCCGCGGGCGGGACAGTGCCGCACAGCTTGGGCGTGCGCAGGCGCGGCAGCGTCGTGGCGCCGATGTGGTACCGGGCGCGGTACATCTACTTTGGGGCGCCGGTCGCACCAGCCAGGGCGTGAGGACCGTGGTGGTGGAATCCGGTCCCCCGCCCTGCCCGGCCCTTGGGCGCCCTCGTCCCTCCCGCCTCGTTGCGCCCTCGAGCCTCGGCCGTCTGCCTGCCTCTGGAGCGTGCCTTTGCAACGCTTCCAAACACGCCACGCAGGGTTGACCTCGTGACTGCAAGTGCACGCGGCGTGAAGAGGGTGGGTGCAGTCGCGACTTGCGAAGGTCGAGGGGCGGCGGTGCTCGAAGGTGAGAGCACGCTGTCGCGCTGTTACGTCTGCCCGCCTCGCACATCGCTGCTGCGGACGGAACATGTGTGGCCGCGACCGCTCATGAGCACGAGCCGCCCCCTCGCGCGCCTTCGAGACGGCCTCGAGTAGGGGCCCTCGAGAGAAACCCCCCCTGCCGCGCTTGAGCCTCCTTACCGACTGATCTCTCAACGCTGGCAGCGCGGGCGCCGGACAGGAGACGCGCAACTGTCACACGACCCGGTCAGGAGGCGCCTGGACGCGCGTCCGGAGCGTCCACGGACAGGGGGTCGATCGGCAAGTCCGTGGATCTGAGCGCTCAGTGCGCGCCTCCTCAGATGTTCGCGTCGCCTTCTCGCTCTTTGTCCTCTCTGTCTTTTCACCGCCACGATGTGGGACAGCCACCTGGACGCGAGCTCGTTGCTCGCCCAGCGCCTGGCTGTAGACTGTGCGGGTGTCCTCGCGCTTGCTTGCCCCTTCGTCACTGCTCTCACCGACGCTTTTGTCCCGCCCGCACGCAGACTCCAAATGTGCGTGCAAGGCACGAGGGCTGCACGAGGCGAAACAAGAGCTGACTCGATGTGTCGCCCTTTGCAGTACTGTACCTGCGCGACCAGCTGGAGCAGGGCAGCGACAAGTACGCGGACAGCGAACATCGAATGCACATCCTCGTGCGTCTCCTCGTTTCTTCTCTTTCTCCGCTGGCGAGGCATTGACACGGTGGGTGTTGACTGCTTCGCAGCTGGCGGCGTACGCGGCGGAGGAACAGGCGCGAGCCCGCGGGCTCTCGGAGCAGCAACAGGAGGAAGCCCGTGCGCCCCGTCCTCCTCGTTTCCTTGCTCTCTCTCTTAACGCGTCCTGACGGCCTATCAGACCCGCAGTGAGGCAGAGTGGGTCAATCTTTCTCTTTCTTCCCAAGCAGCGCTGGTATCGACACGTGCCCCCGTCTGCGCCCATTCGCGCTTGGCTGTCGGCAGTGCGCCGCGACAGCAACGACCCTGGCCCGTTCCCGCAGGCAATCTACGAGGCTCGCTGTACTGCCTTTGTGCGCTGCGACAACTTTCCTTCGTCGCTGCTGCGGGCTCGGCACGCTGACCGCTCGTGTCCCTGCAGGCGATCCCCGTTGCCGAGACGACCAAGCAGAGGGAGGCGGAGGCTGTTGTGCATTGTGCGCTCCTTCAATCTTCAGCCCGGCGTCAGGACGGGGAGTCTCGCGGGCCAGGAGGTCGCGCAGGTACCTGACGTTCCGCCGACGCTGTCGCGCACAGACAGCGACGAAATCGAGCACCTCCGGCGTCAGCAGCGGCAAGGCGTTCGCATCGACCGAGGTGCATTGGAACAGGCTAGGGATGACCTCAACACTTCAGTGCGTTACGAGCCGATGTCCAGCAGCAATCTGCGCCTCGGTTGACTGCCTCTCCTCCCGGACGTGCAGATGAGCCGCTTCAGCTCTGCCGTGCAGATGCTTGCGGCTCGCATGTCCGACAACATGGTGGAGCACGCAACGCACATGTACTCTCAGCACAACTACCCGGACGACCCTGGTCGAGCAGCTCTCGCCGAGACGCTGAACCGGATCCACGTGCGCCGGGTTTCGCGTTCAGCCTCTTGTTGCAAGCTCACCCTGACTGATCTGCTCTCTTCGGCCGCCGGATAGAGACATGAGTTGTCGGATCGGCTCGCAGAGCTGAGGCGGACGATGCGCCAGGAGGAGTTGGACAGCGGCAGAGCCGTCGAGGATTGTGAGTAAAAACCCTCGACCCTTTGCCTTCTTAGAAGCACCTGGCAGACACAGCTCACGTCACGTCGCGCACGCAGTGTACGCGCAACTCGGCCACCTCCGAGGGCCTCACGAGCAGGCCCACGAGCTTGTGCTGCGCATCGCGGCTGCCGTGAGTCTGCTGCGCCGCTGGTCTTCCTTTCCACCCCATCATGCTCACATGTCTGTCTGTGAACAGGTGGAACGGTACAGGAAGGCTGTGACGGAGGTGGCTGTGGATGACATGCCTCCCCACCGGGTCTCCCTCGCGCGTGCGTCTGGCTCTCCTCCCTGCAGCCCCTTTCTCGGACCTGGTACACACTCGAGAGCCAACTGACCCGTCTGAGCTCGCGGACGTGTCTGGCCTCAATGCGAACGGTCTCGCACGCACGCAGTTGCGGAGCTCAGGTCACGTCCGCAAGCTCGGCTCTCGCCGCTTGAGCGTGTCCGCCTCGAGGTTTATGTGCGCCTCTCGACGCCCTCGAGTCATCAGCGTCCTGTACTGATTTTGCGGCTCTGTCCCGCAGGAGGCTTTGGTTGACGACCCGCAGGCGCACGACGAGCAGACTCGCATGCACAGCCTCGGCGTGCGGAGGGCTTACGCGCCTACGCCGCGCCGCGCTACTGCCGTGAGCTACTAGCACACCTGCAATGCTACATGGCTGTGCAGTACACGCACACACCACGGTGGCGGAGGAAGGCTCTCGTCTTTGCTGTAAAGCCCTCTCTCCACCTACTCCCCTTCATTCTCTTTTATGCTTGCATCTGCGGGTTTCTCATGGCCCTACGTCGACTGCCTACGCTATCGCGGCCCTGTCAGAGTAGTGGAGAACGCAGAGAGGAGGGCGACGTCGACTTGCGAAGGTCAACCTCGAGAAAGCCTGGAGCTCGAGCCATGCCCTGACGCTTGAGGAGGCTCGCACGTTTCCAGGCCACAGACTGGAGTCAGCAGCAAGCCTCGGGAGAGAGCAACGACCGTGTGGACTGCGATTTCAGCTGGAAGAACGTCCCTCGTCGGCGACCTTCGCAAGTCGGCCATGCTTCCTGAAGTCTCGCTCGTGGCTGCGCCCCTCACTTCTCTTTGCGGTCACCCTGGCGCCCACAAGCCTGCGTCGCAGATTCGCTGACACGGGCCCCGTCCGCGGCGTCGATCAGGTCCGAGACCTGCGGACGTCCGGGCGAGCACTTGAGGGGCAGCTGCCGGCAACCCCTCTTCGCTTCCCGACTGTTGCTTGGTCTCCGTCAACGACGAACTGCTTCCTGCTTCTGCTTCCTGCAGCGCTCTTGAGCCAGCAGCATCACCGTCGACTGCGGACCGGCCGCCGGGCTCTCCGATTGCGCGAGTGCCCCTTTCGGGCTCGACCCCGCGTCTCGTTCTAGCTCCAAACCCTCGCAGCGCTGTCGACGCGTCGTCTTCGCGCGGACTTGGTGAATCGCTCATGCTCGCTTGAAGCCCTCGCTGCTCGCTTGCCCGCTGCTGTGCACGCTTCTGCTCGTCAAGACCCGAGGCGATGGCGCTCTCGACCTGGCTCGCTAATCTGGCCTCACGCAGCGGTGCGCCTCCCAGTCCATTCACACGCGTCGAGCGCACTCGTTCGACCGATTCTCACGGCGCATCCCCTGTCTCCCACGCCCGCTGGCCAGCAAGCTGACGAAGGCACAACCCTGCGCAGGATCGAGGGAGTACGCCCCTCTGAGGACGGACCGCCTCGCGTCTGTGTCGACTGTTGCGAGCGAGGCCTCGTCGCCAGCGTACACGGATGACGGCGAGGACGGCGACGGCAACGGGCCCGCGCACGATTCCACAAAGGAGCGCCTCACACACGCCGACCTGGATGCCGAAGCGTCTCGACCTGCGAGGGCGAAGCGCGGGCGACTCGCTCTCGCCGCCCTCGTCGTTGGCTCCACCGTGGCCCTCTCCCTCACGGCCACGACTCTGGTCCGACCCAGCGCAACGGCACCAGAAATCAGCAGTGCGTGGGCGCCACTTTGCTCGGCGAGCGGCTACTCGACCGGCCGGTGGGTCGCTCGCGAGCCTGCGCCCGCCGACAACGCCACCATCTGGACATCGACGGGCTTCACAGGCTGCGCTCAGTCTTGGTTCAGGAATGACTGGCACCTCGGGCGCGTCCCACCCAGCGACATGTTCCCTGCAGCAGCGGACGGCACGTGGCCGATGAGCGACTACCGGCGACGGGCGGGCGGCTGGGAATGGCTGCCCGAGGACGAGACGTGCGCCGTGCTGGACGACGACGAGGCGAAGACGAGTGGTGGGCGAGGCGAGCAGGTGCTCGGCGTCGACGTCGTCAGGCTGCTCCAAGACCTCGTCGACCGCGGCGGGTGGCTCATCGTTGGCGGTGCGTCCCGTTCCCTCCTCCTCACAGGCGCCCTCTTCCACGCCTCCGGTACTGAATGACAGCATACTGCAGACTCCCTCTCGGAGCAGCACTTCTTCTCGCTTGGCTGCCTGCTGTTCCCGCACGTCCGTGCGCTCTGGCCCTATTCGCCCATGTCGGTGTGGCACCAGATCAAGGAGGAGCACCTCTTCCTCGACCCGGCCAGCCCCCTCCTCGCCAGTGGTGCGCTCAGCGTACCCGCCGGCTTCGACTTTGAAGGGTCGCCGCTCGTATCTCACGTCAGGTGCGTTCCCCCTTCCTTCCTACGACCTCGAGTCACCCTTGCCCGGCTTGCTGACCCCTCTGCACCTGCAGGACGGATCACGGCCTCGCACCTTCTGAGCTCATCGACGTCTACTCATCGTTCTACTCCTCGACCCCTCCCGCCCTCGCCGAGCGATACCCCGCGCTCGCGTCACTCACGCCGCACGAGGACCGGCGAGCGATCCTGACGGACGTCGAGACCTTTTCGCCGTCGCTCGACTACTACCTCGACCTGTTCCTCCGCCCCTCGTCTTGGCGCAATATCACGACTGGCATCTCGCCCTCGTACGCCCCCGAGACGACTCCTCCCGAGTCGCTCGCCGTTGAGCGCAACGCGACGCGCAACGCGCACTACCGGGCTCTGATCTTCTCGACGGGCGCCCACTTTTCGTCTCGTCACTTCACCCTCCCAGATGGCAACGTCGCTTTCACGGTCCCCTCGGCCGTCGACGCGGACGGGACGGTCCTCGCCGCCCACGAGGGACGCGGGAACGTGCACGTCGAGTTCTTCGAGCTCGTTGTCAACGCGTGGGGTGCTCGTGTGAGCGCTGCGCTGCGCGACGCGACGCCAGAGGAGCGCGAGGGCAAGGTGGTCCTCGTCCGCCCGAGCAGCGGCGGGCACAACGACTGCCACAAGGCTTTGAGGCCGGTGGCCCCGGGTGAAGCTGCCAAGAGCGATTGGTACAGCTGGGCGGACATGGCAAAGATGAACAACAAGGCCGGGGTGCGTGCCTGCTGCCTCCGCGACGCGCTCTCTCGAGTCTTAACTCGCTGACCGGTCGCTCTCTCCGCTGCCTTCATGAGCAGGCCCTCGTCGACGAGCTCAAGGATCCACAGATTGCCTTCCTCGACCTCGCCAAGCCCGCGAGTCTGCGACCCGACGCGGTGAGTGCGGGCGGACCCCCTCTCCCTTCCGCGGCCCTTCCGGCTGACCTTCCCAACTTGCGGCCGCTTGCCTCCGGTCTTTGTCACAGCACACCAACGACGACTGCTTGCACCTTTCGACAGGGACGGGCGTCATCGAGGGCTGGACTCGGTACATGGCGTACTACCTGCGCGAGCGAGGCGCGCACGAGGACGAGGCGCGGCGAGCGGCACGGGGGTGGACGGGCTGGCTGAGGGACGACGCGCGCTGGCCCTTCTAGGAGCGCGCACTCGTCGAGTCTGTAGACCCTCTCTTTGTACCTAGCTGTTGTTGGACCCGTCTCGTTGTGGCCCTCAAGGGGAGCTGGCGAGACTTGAGTGCGCCGCGCATGCTGTCCCACCGTTGAGCGTGCCTGCCGCTCTGTGCACTGATTCGACAGCGCTCGAGGCGCTCTGCAGCCTCGTCAGACTGGTCGAGTGCCGCGGCTGCGGGCGCGCGACTGTACCCGTTATTGAAGCCGCTTCGCTGAGGCGGCCGACGCGCGCCAGCCTGGTCGGGCAAGGGGCACTCGGCGCCGCTCGGCTATAGAATTCTAGAGCCTCTCTCTCCTCCGACGTCGACCCTTCGTCAACGTCCCCAAGCCGGCTTCTTCTCTCCCTCTCTCCACACATCCGCCTCGCCTCGTGAACCATGTTCACGCCGGTGTCGTCCTCGTTTGGCGGCATCCTGCTGTGCTACTCGACGTCGGCCCTGCTCGTGACCCAGGGCCGCGTTCTCGGCTGCAGCGGCGTCGCACACGGCGCCGTCAAGTCGCTCGTCAAGTCGCTCGGCACCGAAACAACGCAGGCCGACGACAAGGACAAATCACGCGCGAAGTCGTCGCCGTCGCACGACGCGGACGGCTGGAAACTCGCCACCCTCGGAGGCCTCGTCGCTGGTGGCGCCCTCCTTCGGCTCCTCCGCCCAGAGCTGGAAAAGGTCGTCGGCGCCGCCATCTTCGACGCACCTATGAGCATCGCGCAAGTCGGCGTCGCGCGGACGGTGATCGCGGGGCTGCTTGTCGGGGCGGGCACCAAGGTGCGCTCGTGCCCTCTCAACTGCTCCGCTGGCCCCGTTCTGAGTGCGAATCTCCGGGGCGCTGACCGCTCTCGATTCTGTGCAGCTCGCAAACGGATGCACGAGCGGACACATGCTCCTCGGGCTCGCCCGCCTCTCGAAACGCTCCCTCGCCGCCGTCGTGTCCTTCTTCTCGGCTGCCCTTGTCACCTCCCGCCCCGCCCCGACAGGCCTCATGCTCGACAAGTCCATCCCCGTCTTCCGCTCCAGCCCCTCCAGCACCGCCGTCGCGCTCTTCGCCCTGCCCATCCTCCTCTCCCTCCCGCCGCTCTGGACGAGCCTCACCTCGCGTCGGCCCCTCTCCCCGCGCGTCGCCAAGCTCCAGGCCTTCTTCCTCGGCATGACCTTCTCTCTCGGGCTCGCCCTGGCGGGGATGACCCGTCCCTCCAAGGTCCTCTCCTTCTTCGCCGTGCCGCTCCCCTTCCTCCCCTCGCCTCCTCCAACCGCGGCATGGGACCCCTCCCTCGCGATGGTCGCCCTCGGGGGACTCCTGCCCAACATGGCCGTGTGGCAAGCCGTGGAGGACTGGAAGAAGCCGCTCGGGGCGGACAAGTGGAGCGTGCCGCGCGGAGGGAACGTCGACGCGCAGCTCTTGCTCGGTTCCGTCGCGTTCGGGATCGGTTGGGGCCTCATGGGGTACGTCTTCAACGCCCCCGGTCATCGAGCAAGAGGAGGAAGCTGACTTGCGCGCGCCGGTCGCTTGCAGGATTTGCCCCGGCCCGCTCTTTGCGGTCCTCGGCGCGGGTCCTGCGATCGGTGGCTCCGCCATCGCAGCCTTCACCGCCGCGTTTGCCCTGGGCGGCATCGCAGCAAGTCGCGCAGTGGACTCGAGTCCGGCACAATAGACGGTAGATCGAGACGATATAAAGTCCATTACGACGACGGCCCTCTCTAGATTCCGTTGCCGCTCTCTGCAATGCGCTGCCCGAGACCCTTGTGCCCGGCTCGAATCACCGGCCCACGACCGACTTGATCTGCGCCCAGTAGACGGCGAGGTCCTCCTGCTTGGTCTTGAAGACGAACAGGCCTCCGAGAGCGATACCGTACCCGACGAGCTACGTTTGGCGGAGCGTCGTCAGCGATCTGAACGAGTCGGGGGAGGAACAAAACGAGGCTGCAGAGCGGACCTGGATCATGGTGACGGGCGTGCCAAAGAGCACGACCGAGCCCGTGACGAGCAAGATGTCCTTGAGAACGCCTGCGTGAGGAATAGCGGCGCGGTCAGCCGTGTGCGCCCAATCCGTCGCGCGAGAAGGAGAACAGGAGACGCACCCGAGAGCGTGAGGACAAGCGAGCTCGCGCAGCCGATGAGGAAGACGACGCTGACGTTGAGGAGGAGCGCGACGTTGCAGTTGACGAAGAGCGTGACGGGCCCGACCTTGTCGAGGACCTGCTCGAACGGCGCCCAGCCCTCGAAGGGAAGGACGAGGAGGCCGTTGAAGACGGCGCAGACCTGTGAGAAGGGTCAACGCCGGGTGTCAGCGCCATGCGGGAACTCCGGAGAAGCGGAGCCGAGGGAGGGCAAACGCACCGGCGCGTAGTAGTACAGCGACACGAGCGGGTCCATGCGCAGGCCCTGGAGGAGCTTCTGAATGGCGACGAGGCGCGTCGCCTCGAAGAGGATGCCGAGGCACTGGAACACGAACCCAGAGAAGACGAAGCGCAGCTCGCCGTACGAGGCGAGGGCGACACCGGCCGAGATGCCGATGACGGTGACGGCCTTGCGCTTGTCCCAGGTGTCGAGACCCATCATGACCGACATGCCCAGCACGGCGACAGAGGTGAAGGCCTTGAGCCTGCGTGTGTGTGTGCGAGCGAGCGAGGGGTCAGTCAGGCCGAGCGAGCGACTGAGTGCGAGGGAGGCGTCAAAGACTGACATCTGGATGAACGAGACCGAGAGCGAGAGGTAGGCCAGGTTGGAGAAGATGAGCGAGGCCGAGAAGAGGGCGCCGATGGGGACAATCTGGACGCGCGAGGAAGCGGAGGGAGCGTCAGCGCGGCGTCTCCAGTTTGCCGTTCTAAGGACAGAGACGTACGTTCTTGTACCAGCGGTCCCACGACATCTGGACGTCGTCCAGGCCGTCGATGAGGTGGGTGAAGCGGCGCATGAGTCGCGTTGCGATGGTCGCGTAGACGAGGTGGGTCGTCTGCGCCGAGCATTCTCGTCAGCCAAGGGCTCGAGTTGTGGAGGTCTTTGAAGGGAGCGCAGCGCACCGTCAGGAAGATGGGGAAGCGGAAGTTGAGGTCGCCCTCTTTGGACCCGCTGCGCCGCGTTCGAGGGTGCAGAGGTCAGCGCACAGACGCGCAACGCTCGACCGAGAGGGGAACGCACAGGATCCATGCGTTCATGAGGATGACACTGGACGACAGTGCGATCCAGATGGCAATGATGGGCGCCGGGTGCATCTTCTTGGGAACCTGCGGGTCGGGGGAGGAGCGGGAGGGTGGAGGGTCAGCTCGGCGGCTCGCATCCAAGTCGCGGCAGTTGTGTGGGCCCAGTCTCGTCGTCCGGCTCGAGCAGTGCTGATGGGCGCGCGTGCAGGAGCGCACAGGTGAGCGCAAGGCTCTGTCGACCACGTGCTGCTGCGAGCGGGGACTGCGTCCCGCAGAGGTGGTGCCCGCCTCTGCATGCTGGCCTCGACAGCCTCCGGGCTGCGCCTCCTGCAGCAACGTCCGCGCCGCCCAGTGCGCTCTCCCCCATCCTGCCCCGCCTGCAGTCGCCGCCGCTCCTGGGGAAAGTCGAGCCCCGCCGCTCGCGGTCCAATCCTTGGTCGTCCGGCGGATAAGCAAAGGGGGTCGAGCGAGGCGCACCGCTGCGGTAGCCTTTGCCTGCGAGGGCAAGGCCTCGTCCTCCTCGAGGGCGTGCAGGTCTGCCCTGAAGCGGGCGTCGTCGCGGCCCTCCTCCTCTGCCAAGAGGGCGTCGGCCTCCTGGAGAGCCAACTCGTCACGGTTCTCGAGCTGTACCTTGTGATCCATGGTGCTTTGGTAGAGTGGGCAACCAGAGTGGAAGACAAGGAGAGGCAACAGCGAGCGACGCGCGCGGGGGCGTTGGGGTGTGAAGGGGGAGGGAGGGGCAAGGGACCCACTCGGGCGCGTCTGATCGCGTCGGAGTTCCGCCGCGCGCGCGCGCTGCTCAGCCAACTGCAGGCGTTGCAGGGCACGACACCCTGGCTCAGCCCCGCTCTTGTGCCTCGCCTCCTGGCTGGCGGAGACTCGAGCCCATACTTCCACCGGTGCACTCGAACTCGTGCTTGCCCAATTGCCCACCTCGCTCCCAGCTGGCCAGCCCTTCTTCTCGTCCTTCTCCCTCCTCAACTCCTCCCCAGGGTCCCGACGTCTCGACCGACCTCGACAACGGACGGCTCGCGCAGGGTCCAGTCCAGGCCGCACGCAAGGGCTGCTCGTGTCGACGACTGGCGGTATCAAGGAGGGTGACCCGCGCGCGAGGAGCATCATCGCCGTCCTCGACCACCTCGACTCAGTCGCGAGCTCGGCCGGTCCCCGCGCTGTGGCTGCCTCCGTCGACGCCCGGCGTACCTTTGTACGCTCCTGCAGATTCCACTTGCAGCGGAGGAGCACCGCCGTCGTCAAAGGCCGGCGACGTCTCGCCTGTCTCGAGGGGGTCGCTCCCTTTGTCCGGCTCGACGCTCCCGCTTCGTCGACGTCTCTGCACTCCGGCTCCCCTTGTCCGTTTCGCATTGTTCTGCCGGGTCGTCGCTTAAACTCTGACCGCACTCGGACGTGAAAGGGACTCTTCACCTACCGCTCGTTCAAAAGCTGCTCGCGAGACTCGTCTTGCTCTCTCTCTCTCTGTCTCTCTCCTCCTCGTCCTCCTCCCCGTGAAGCAGCCGACGTCGCACACTCTCCGACATGCACCTCATCGCCGCCCTCGCCACCCTCCTGAGCGCCGTCCTCGTCGCGCAGGCAGCTCCCGCCCCCATCCCCGCAGTCGACCGCGTCTCCATCGTCTCGGCCAACCGCGCCCGCCTCTCCTCCGAGCTCTCCGCCGCGTCTTCTGCCTCAGCCGCCTCCGTCGCCTCCGTCGCCTCCGAGTCCGCCCGACACGCCAGCATTTCGAGCGTCCGCAACGCCATCGTCGCCTCCAACCGGGCCCGCCTCTCGGCCTTCGTGTCCGAGTCGTCCGTTTCGGCCGCGTCGGTCGCGTCGGCGTCGGCGAGGCAGGCCAGCATCGCGAGCGTGAGGGGCGCCATCGTCGCGAGCAACCGCGCGCGGCTGTCGTCCGAGCTGGCGGCCAAGTCGACTCCGCGAGCGTCGGCGTCGGCGGCGCCATCGCGCACGAGCGGGTTCGCGACGGTGGTCACTGCGGCGCCGACGGCGTCAACGAGGTCTACCACTGCGACGACGACGACGACGACGACGACGACGACGACGCCAGCGTCGATCACGCCCAAGCCGACGCCGACGTCTGGAATCAACGGGGCGGCGCACGCGATTGCAGACGCCTGGTCCAGTGCCTTCTGGATGCAGCTCGTCAGGGACTGCGAGAAGGGCGAAATGGCGACTGCCGACTGCCAGTTCTGGTACTCGATGAACCCCGGGTGGACCAAGTTCCTGCAGTACGTGACGCTCGCGTAGTGAACGTGACAAAATCGCTCCTCTCGACTCTCGAGGTGAGCCATGCTCCTCCTGCCTTCGCTTCGCTCGTCGCGCGCAGTCTGACGTGCGCTTTGTTCCTTCGCGCAGGACCCAGTCGAAGGAGAGCTCGATGAGCGGGTGGAGGGGGACGGGCGTGGTCAAGCCTGCACTGCCAATCCAGCTCGCCTGCGTGCTTCGTCCTCACTGCAGCTCCCGTCGCCGCTTTCCGAGAGCCTCTGCCTTCTGGTCCTGGACGACGGGCTGTCGCGGCGGACGCTCCGTCAGCCTTCTCAAACTTGCACGTTCGCGCTCGCGCCTCTTGCTCGTCCCCAGGACAATGCGGGGACTGCAGAAAGCTGTACATGTTGAGAAAGCTGCCAGTTCGAGGGCACGCCACCCCGCCTGCGGGCTCCGCCGTCCTGCGTCACGCTCGCACCTCGGACGTCACGCCGAGCTGTGCTTCTCCACAAGAGCCTGTGCACGCCACCAGCCTCCCCGTCAGCATACCACACGCGTCACTTTGCCTCGTCCCTCCGGGCACAAAGCGCACGACCCCTCCGCGTGAGGTGCAGAACGCCAACGCACCTGCAGCGCCCCGGGCGACGCGCCCGTCACGTCGCCGACTTTGGTCCCCGCGCGAAAGACCATGAAGGTCGGCATCGCTGTGACGCCGCACTCTTGGGCGATTTGCTGTGCGTGCGCGCGTGAGGCGTGAGGGGAGGGAGGGCCGGGCGGGGGTCAGGGCGCAGTGTGCGGAAGCGAGGGAGGAGAGGAGAGGGGACGGACCTCTTGGGCGTCGACGTCGACGGAGTAGAAGTCGAGGGAGCTGGAGGACGGGGCGGAGGAGAGCTTTTCGAAGAGGGGGGAGATGGCGCGGCTGCAATGCGGCGGAGCCAGCGTTCGTCGAGTAGGGAGGGGGAGGGGGGCAAGAGGGTGAGCTCGCAGGTCGCGTGAAGGGGCCGCGGCGCAAGAGGCGTGAAGCTGCGGACGCTCGACGAGAGGAGCGCACCACGGGCCACACCTGTCGACGGTATCGCAAGGTCAGCACGCCGTCACAGACTACCACTGGGACAGCAGTGCCGACTCGCAGAGAGCTGCTTCGCCGCACCAGGTCGCCCAGAAATCAATCACGCTCGTGCGCTCCGAATCGAGGATATTCATGAACTCGGGGAACGACTGGATGGGCTTGACCGGCATCGTTGGGTGGCCGTGAGGGAGGGAGGGCAGTGAGGGCAGGGGGGAGTGGGGAAAGGTGGGGGAGGGTGATGAGCGGAGAGCGGCGGGACGAGTGCGTGCAGGTGCTTGTGCGAGTGTTCGACTTTGGTGGGATCGTGACGACAAGCTTCGGTGGCCAGCGCGCTGAGCGAGTGAGGAGGGGAGAGAAAGAGGGAGGGAAGGAGAGTTGGGGAGGGGAGCTCGAGGGCAACCGGCGCGGGCGCGCTTGCGAAGTAGAGCATCCCTGACAGGGAGGACAAGCTCTGCTTTCCGGTCGGGCAGAGCTCGCCGCGCAGGAGGACTTGCACGCCGAGCAGAGACGGCGCGCAATCGAGGGCCCGTGAGCTGAGCGGAATGCGAAGGGGGGAGCGCTAGCGTTACAGCGATGCAAAGGTGATACAGTCACAGTCACAGTCCTGTCCTCCTCCACACAGGACACGCAGGATGATGCGCACAGCGAGCAGTGCCGCTCACTGCTGCTGGCAGCCCGGGGCGGCGCCCTCGTCCTCGTCGTATGGCCGGCCGGTGCCGTGGTACTGCAAGCGGGTCGAAGAGGCGTCAGTACACGCAAGTGCGGAGGCAACATCGCGTCGCCGCAAAGGAGGCAAGAGAGAGGAAGCAGCCCGGAGAGCCGCACACGCACCCACTGCTCCTCCTCTTCCGGCTGTTCCTTCTTCTCCTCGAGCTCGACCTCGTCCGTCTCCTTGCCCTCCTCGACGACGACCTTGGCCAGGTCAGGTCTCCTCGGGGGCAGCAGGCCCCTGAGCGTCTCGACGCCGCCCCTCTCGGCGAGGCCCATCGCCCACTGCTCATCCGGCATGGCGACCTCGACGCGGAGGACCAGGTCCCCGCGCCTCCCCGCGCGCCACATCCCCTCCCCGGGGACGACGACCTCGTCCCCGCCCTTGAGGACGCGCCACCCTCTCTGTCCCGGCCCGGGCTGCGCGACGCGGAGCCCGCGCCCGTCGAGGTGCACGAGGATGAGGCGCGAGAAGCCGAGGAGCGACTCGGAGAGGGTGAGCGACAGCGTCGTCGAGAGGTCCGAGGGCGACGAGGGCGAGCGCGGCGGCACGAGGACAAAGGTCGGGTGCGGGAGGGGCCGGACCGTGATGTGCAGGTCGCCTGGCGCGGACGAGTCGGGCTGCGCGCAAGCGGAAAGAAGGGCCTGCGCGTTAGTTACCGAAGGAGGGGAGAACAAGGGGCGAGGGGGAGGAAGGGACGCACCGACTCGTCGCCCTCGCCGCTGATGACGATCGTCTCGCCAAAGTGCATGCCCCGCTCGACGTGAAAGTCGACGCGCTTCTTGTCCCTCACGGTCCGTGCGCCCTTGCACTTCTTGCACCTGCAGCGCGACAAGGCGCGAGGGCAGCGGGTCAGTGAGAGTCAACAGGAGAGGGAGGGAGGCGAGCCCAACGCACGCGTCCTGATCCCGGACCTTGAGCCCCCGGCCCTCGCACAGCGTGCACCGGATGGGGACCCTCTGGATGTACGGCCCCATCTGCTTCATGGCGAACGTCTGCCCCTGGCCGCTGCACTTGACGCACGGCTTGGCCTGCCTCCCCGGCTTGGCGCCGCTCCCCGCGCAGGTCGCGCACGTGCGCGTGCGCTCGACGGCGAGGTGCTTGGCGCACCCGGTGTAGAGCTCCTCGAGCGTGAGGGGGAGGTCGACCACCGAGGGCGGCGTCTGCGTCTTGCGCTTCTGCCGAGGACGTCCGCCGCCGCCGCCGCCGCCGGGAGGAGGCGGCCCGCCGAAACCAGGCGGCACCCCGCCAAACATCTCGGCGAAGAAGTCGTGGAACATTTCCTCGTCTCCCGCACCGCCGCCGCCACCGCCGGAGCCCTTTTCGCCAAACTCGTCATAGTCGGCGCGCTGGTCCGGGTCGCTGAGGACCTCCCAGGCGTGCTGGATCTCTTGGAAGCGGGTCGGGTCGGCGGGTGCGCCGTCGGTCGTCGAGGACTGCTTGTCTGGGTGGTGTCGCAGGGCGAGCTTGCGGTAAGCTGGGAGGGAGAGAGCGGGGTCAGCGCGGCGTCATCGTGGCGGGAGCGAGCAAGCGATGCCGGCCAAGAGGTGGAATGCTGACCCTTTTTGATCTCTGCGTCTGATGCGCCTGGAGCGACGCCTGGGTGGACAAAGTGCAGAGAGCGATGAGCGACTCGAGGATGATGAGCGAGTGTTGAGCGGCAAAGGGAGCGGGGGAGTGGGACTGACCTAGTGCGTCGTAGAGTTTGGTGTCTGCGACCATGAACAACTGGCAAGGGCACGCCTACGCAGCTGGCGAGGGATCAAGAACCCGAGAGCCGGACGGTCGTTCGCTCGGCACCACCACCTCGTCGTCGTCCCTCACTCAACCTCGGGTGAGCTGAGCATCCACAGCTAGATGGAGCTCGCCTCGGCCCTCTTCTCGTCGGCCGCGTCCTCCCTCGCCGCCGTACAAAAGGGCTCGCTCGCGTCCTCCTACTCGCTCGACCACGCCGTCCCGCCTCTCCACGTCGGCGTGTGGAAGGTCGTCCGCGCCAGGCACACGTCCAACAGCAAACTCGTCTCCATCTGGTCAGCCGACAAGTCGACCCTCTTGAATCCCGCGGCTCATGCCTCGGGCAACCCGGTCGCGTCGAGGAGAGGTGGTGGTGGGGGGACGAGGGACCGCGAGCGCGACCACGAGCGCCTCAAGCTCGCAGTAGACGTCCTCAAGAAGGAGGTGAGCACGCGCTACCCCTCGCATCCACGCTGAGACAGCTCACTCCTCCCCCCCACCCCACACCAGGCGTCGTCCTTGTCCCGGCTGCGGCACCCATGCATCCTCGAGATGGCAGAGCCCATGGAGGAGACAAGGTGCGCCTCACACGCATCCTGCGCCCCCGAAGGCGGCGAGCCCAGCGCCTGACCCGAGACGCTCGTCCCCTCCCCCTCCGCCGCCGTGACCTCTCCTCTCTTGCGCGCGCCCGCAGGTCGACCATCACCTTCGCGACCGAGCCCGTGACGGCCTCCCTCCGGCACGCCATCGCCGCCTCCGACGCCGCGCACGACCCCTCTGGCCGCGCAGCGTACCGCGCCCCCTCGACCCAAGACCTCGAGCTCGACGAAGTCGAGGTGCAGAAAGGCCTCTCGCAACTCGGCAAGGGCCTCCAGTTCCTGCACGAGTCGGCCAAGCTCGTGCACGGCAACCTCACGCCCGACGCCGTCCTCATCAATGCCAAGGGCGACTGGAAGCTGAGCGGGTTCGGCCAGTCGCGGTACCTCTTTGATCCGCAGGGGGGCGCCCCGGCCCGGTGGGAGTTCCTCGCGTTCGACCCGGACTCGCCCCCGAGCTGTCAGCGCGACTACGACTACGTCGCGCCCGAGTACGCCCTCGACGAGTCCCCCCCCGCGCCGTCAAACGACATGTACTCGCTCGGGTGCCTCCTCCACGCCATCCACACCCACACCGGCCCGCCCTTCTCGAACCGACACTCGCTCCCCAAACTGCGCACCAATCTCGAGGAAGGGCTCGCACTCGTCTCGTCCCAGTGGCGCAGGCTCCCCGCCGACGTGCAGGAGGTCCTCGGGAGCTTGGTGACGAGGTACCCGAACAGGCGGTTGACGGCGAGGCAATTTCTCGAGAGCAGGTACTTTGAGGGCCTCCTCGTCGGGACGCTGCGGTTCCTCGAGCGCGACTCGTTCGCGGCAAAGTCGAGCGAGGCCCAGGCGAGCTTCCTCAAGGGGCTCGTGTCGGTGCGCTCGCCTCTCTCTGCTCGATCGCTCGATACTCCCGCCGGACTCCCGGACTAACCCTCACCTGAATGTCGCCGGGCAGGTCCTCCCCAGCTTCTCCGACAAGGTCGTCCGGCGCAAGATCCTCCCCTCCCTCCTCGAAGAAACGCGCAAAGCCAACCTCATCCCCTTCCTCCTCCCCAACGTCCTCTACATCGCGTCCCGCATGACCCCGGACGACTTCCGCCTCGAGGTCCTCCCCGCCCTCAAACCCCTCTTTGCCATCAAGGACCCGCCTCAGGCCGTCGTCGCCCTCATTGAGAACATGGCGACCTTCCATGCCAAGTGCTCGCCGAGCGTGTTCAGGGAAGGTGCGTCATCGTCTCCGACGTGTCTCTTACCTGTCTCCCGCGCATGGACGGCATATGACTGACTCGACGGCGCGACACACCCCCTCGCCCGGGCGCACGCACGCACGCAGAGGTCATGCCCCTCATCTACTACGCCCTCGAGAGCGACAACCCCGTCGTGCTCGAAAAGGCACTGCGCGCCGTCCCGGACCTGTGCGAGTCGCTCGACTACACGGTGCGTCTGTCCTCACCCGCCTCGACAGGCGGGACTCGGCCAAGAAAGAAGGCTGACTGAAAAAGAATGCGCTCGCAGACGGTCAAGCAGACGCTGTTCCCCAAGATCACGACCGTCTTCTCCCGCACGACGGTCCTCTCCGTCAAGGTCAAGTGCGTCGGCGCTCGCACCTCCCTCTTCTCTCCTCGAGCCCGCTCAGCCTGAAGAAGCTGACCCCGCCCTCGACGTGCGCAGCACCCTCATCTGCTTCCACTCAATGATCAAGATCCTCGACAAGTTCACCCTCACCGAGAAGCTCGTCCCCCTGCTCGCCAAGATCAAGACCAAGGAGCCGTCCGTCATGATTGCGACGCTCGCCGTGCACGAAGAGATGGGGAAAAAGTGCGAGATCGAGGCCAGTGCGTCTCCTTGTTGTCTCTTTGTCCCCTTCGCTGTACGTCGCGGGCTGACGCGCACGGTCCGACCCCTCTGCGCGCGCGCGCGCGCAGTCGCGACCCTCATCCTGCCCCAGTTGTGGGCCATGTCGATCGGCCCGCTCCTCAACGTCGACCACTTCGCGCGCTTCATGTCGGTCATCAAGCAGCTCTCGACGCGCGTCGAAGCCGAGCACTCGCGGCACCTCGCCGAGCTCAAACGCCTCGAGGAGAGCAGCGGCGCCGGTGCGGGAGCGGGCGCGTTGAACGGGCCGGCGAACACGGGGAGGGGGGCCATCAGCGCGGCGGCCGTGACGGACTTTGAGAGCCTCGTGAGGGGCAGTGTGAACGGGACGAGGGTCGAGGGACTGGCGGCGGGGAGGGGCGGCCAGGTCGACATCTTTGCCGACGAGTCGCCCGTGCGTCCTTCTTTCCCATGCTTTCTCCTGTCCGCGTGTGTGCTTAGATGGGACCGGAACGGCAAGAGCTGACGAGCCACGAACGAGTGCGCAGACGCTCACGCCCATGCAGACGGGTATGGCCTCCCCGCCGCTGCCCGCCCTCCCTGCCTCCCCGTCCTTCTCCACGCCCTCGGGCTTCGCACCCTCATCTTCCTCCACCTCCACCTCCACCTATACCGCACAGCAGCCCCTCCGCCCCTCCATCTCCTCCCACACCTCGTCCTCCCTCGGCGCACGACCACTCGGCTCGCCGTCCTTCGCCCCACCCCCTCGAGCGACCCCTCTCGCGACCGCACCAGCGCCGGCCCCAGCCCCAGCCCCGCGAGGCGGCGCGCTGCGCAGCTTTGCGCCGCTGCAGCCCGGCCCCTCGCGCACCGTCACGTCCTCGTCCCTCGCGTCGTCGACGTCCTCGTCTGCGGCGGCGAACTACAACCTCTCGCTGTCGACGACGACGCCCTCTTCGTCGGGCTTGCCACCACTGCAGCCGACGGCCTCGTCGCTCTTCTCCTCCTCCTCCTCCGCTTCTTCCGCCGCACCAGCGTGGAACCGCATCCCCTCGCTGTCTCCCTCGCCCGCCCCGTCGCCGTCCCCCTCCCCGTCACCCGCCGCCTTCCCTCCAGGGTACAACCCCGCCGGGGCGCTCCAGCCCACGGTCGTGCAGCGCGCGGGCGCGCCACCGAAGGGCGCGATGGACTTTGGCAACTGGGCCGATCTGGACCCACTCAAGTAGGAGCGGCGCCGTGGGAGATGCAGCGCGGTGGCTTTGCGTGCTGCTTGCGCCCGTGTGTCGTGGACAGACAGAGAGAGAGAGACGGACAGAGGGTCGGCGTCCGGGTCCGAGAGCCGAGCGACGCTCGAGCCGCTGCCGCCTCCGCTGAATGACAGGCTGCCCAACGTTTCGCGGCCCATTCATGACACTTCAACTCCTACAGCCAGCCTTCGGGACAACGACGACAAACCTCACCTCCACACCTTGCGCGCCTTTGCTGCCGCCTTGAGCTGGCGCACGTACCGGTCGACCTCGACCGGCGGCTCGAGCCTCTCGGCAGTGAGCGCCGCGCGACTGACCTTGTACCGCAGGAGGCGTACGCCGCGCTGACGGCATGCTTGCTCCAGGTCGACGAGCCCTGGCTCGACGGAGCGAAGCCGCAATCCGGTCGGGGCTCCGACGAGGTCGGGCACGAGAAGGACGTGCGGCGTCTCGCCGCGGTACCTCGTGGTCGGCAACTGCCTGACGAGAGCGACGAGCCTGCCCACGACGGTGCTCGTGCTGTTCTCGATCCAGGGCTGTTGGATGCTGTGCCGTGGCAGCGTGGGGAGGCTTGAGGGGCTGTAGAAAAGGACGAGCGGGGCTGCCCCGTGCGCGAGCTTGCCACCCATGCTGAGCGGTGCGCCGTGCACTTGAATGCAGGTGAGGGTGGGCAATGCGCCGCGGTAGAGGACGTCGTCGAGCAGGAACCCGCCTTGTGTCGCCGAGTCCTGCAGGGAGGTTGTCACCGCGAGCGTCTTGAGGCAGGGGAGATGCGACGGACGGAGCCACCGCCGAAGGTCGTACGTAGGCTGCCATCTGGCAGCTCCTGAGCTCGAGCACCTCGAGACAGGGCATCACTGGGAAGGAGGATAGGGGCTCGGTGCGGATGTTGTGAAGGCGAAGGCGTCGCAAGTCTAAAAGCGGTCCGACGCAGTCGTCAGCCGGTGCCGCTTTCGACTGACTGTAATCATGGAGCGGACTCACTCGAGAACCGGCTCAGCAGACTGAGGGAGGTCCAGTTGCTGTCAGCGTCGACGCGCAACTCGACGAGGTTGGGAAACCAGTCGACGACGCTGAGGCCGTCCTCCGCGACCACGTCGTCGAGGGCCGTGATGGTGACCGTCCGCGGACAGGCGTACAGGTCGTACGAGATCCTGCCTGTCTCGATGACCTCGACCTGCCCGAGCGTCCGGATCCAGACGTGTCGCCACGAAATGGGCTGCGCAAGGCGGCACAGCCGGCTCGAGACAAGGCAAACGTTGTACAGTGTCTGACCTTTGCGCGAGCTCTTCGTCGCGTCGCTCCCAGCCGTCGAAAATCCGTCGAGGATGAGCAGGAGGACGTCGTCAACCAGGCGGTCCAACATGGCGATGAGCCAGGCTGGACGTCGACTCGGCTGCACGACGGTCGGACTCTTTCGTCAGCTCGAGCGGAGACGGGTAGGGGTGGACAGGAGCGCGCACCCGGTGGCACGTTTCTCAACACTATCAGGAAGACAGGTGCAGGGAGGAGGAGTGAGAAACGGCTGGCAAGCGGCACGCAAAGACTCCCGACCCTCCCGGTCTATCGAGAGCTCGAGCGCGTCTCCCGTCTTCTTTCCCGAGACCACTGGGGGAGACTCCGGAGAAGCAGTAGCCACGTATTGACACGAACACAGCCCGTTATCCTCTCGCTTCTGCCAACGATCTCTCGCAAGCGCTCAAACCGTGGTCTCCAGCCGGACGCGACGCGCCGGCGAACGAACATCTCTTCCGCTTGACAGTCACATGCGAGAAGACAAGGTAGGAAAGGGCACTGCGATCCGAGCGAGAGACATACACCGCGTCTCAAAGCACCGTCACGCCTTGTGCGGCAGCGAGGGCGGGCCATCCCACAGCGAAGCGAGTACACGGCGGTCGCCCGTCCACGGCTCGCGGGCGTGCTGCGTCTGCGAATTCAACGCTCAAGGTGTCAGTGGTATCGGTGCAGTGTGCAGCACGAGAGAGACGGCAGGCGCACGTAGAGGTTGTCCAGGATGAGCACGTCGCCGACCCTCCAGTCAACCAGGACGCGCGTCTCGCGGATCAGGTCGGCGCACAGCTGCAGGTATCGGTGGGGAATGGCGGACCCGTCGCCATATGTTGGAAGGTGGTGGTAGGCGTTGTCGCTACCGAGGAAGGGCGGGTCGAGCGCCGCCCACTTTTGCGCGAGGAGGTACATGCTCGTGATGTTGCTGCAAGACCAGGGAGTCAGTGGGGCAACTACAGTGTAGAGAGCGCCAGATGCACGCACCCAAAGTACACGGGCACGCCCGTCAGGGGGTGGCGCTTGATGCCCTCGACGTAGTGAACCACCTCGAGCGATCCGTCGTCGTGCCAGACCCACTCGCGCGCGTGTCGCCGGACCTGCTCCTCGATCTTGCTCCGGGCCGTCGACTCGTCGTCGGTCGGGAGGACGCCCGCGTCCGGGTACGCTCGCGCGATCGAGTTGCCCAGGTTCGAGTTCGGGTTGACCTCTTTGAGGTACCGGTAGACATAGCGCACACCCTGCGTGACGAGCCGGCGTAATCAGGGCTGTGGATAAAAGGTGTGTATGAGAGGCGAGAGGGCGCACCTTGGTCGCAAGTTCGTCGACGAACTCGGGCACCTCGGCCTGCAAACGCGCAAAGAGCACGGCACCATTGTTGATAGGCGTCTGGCCGCCGCTCGTGGCTTCAGAGAGACCGAAAAAGACAATGTAGTTGGGGTAGTTGGCACTCCAGCCGAACTCACTGTGTGTGTGGCCTGTCAGCGTCCGCGGGTCGCCCCCGCTCGGGTCGAAGAGAGACGCACGAGTGAGGGAAGACGGGATGGTCTGCAGGGCCCTCGTTGGCCGTGCTGACACCCTTTGCGCGAGCATTCCTCACGACGGGGTTGCCGAGCTCCTCGTGCTGTGGACCCAGCTGCAGCGCGAGGACGATGCGGCTAAAGTCCTCAGCGTTCTTGGCGTGTGTCCCGCGGAAGAGGATCGCGCCACCGTGCTCATGCAGCAGTGGCTTGAGTTTGCCCTCGGACGCGAGCTTGTCGATGGCAGAGACAAAGTCGTCGAGCGACTGGATCGACGAGTCGACCTGAGCCGCGAGCGGGAACTCCTTGCCCTCGGCCGAAGTGCCGGTCCAGGGCGCACCTTCGAGGGTACGCTGTCCCTCAATCGAGAAGGGCTGGAAGAGGGGAGGGGCGACCATGGCTGTGAAGGAGGTTGGACGAGGGGGCAAGGGCGCGTTTGAGGTGGAGTGACGAGACGAGTCAACCGCACCAGCCCTGAGCAACGCGCAAGGGGTCTCTGCAGCTCCAGCACGAGCACGAGCTTCGCCTCCGGTGCCGAGCAGAGCTGCCGGTCTGCCGGCCGAGTGCGCGAGCGCGGTCGTCAAAGGCGTGCTGCTGCGGGGACAAAGCCCCGGCTCGAGCCGACGCCATGCCGCTGCAGCGCAGAGTGCGCGTGCAAGCAGTACGCTGGTCAGCAGTCATAGCGAGAAGCGCATGGCTACAGGTCAGCGTGGGTGTCGGGAAGAGGCGAGGGCAACTTCCGAGGAATCGCCAACTGATGAGAGAAAGGCCTCCTCGCTCTCCCTCCGCTTGCCACTCCAGCACGAAAAAGGCGGGCGCTGCGCAGTGCACGGGTCTTGGCCCCTGATCGACCGACAAACGCCTGCCGTGCTCGCCCCGCGCTTCTCCACGGCGTGTGCGTGCTCCTTGCCCGCATCGCGCCTTCTTGAACTGCTTTTGCTTGGCTCGCACGGCTGTGCTTTTGGCCCGGGTGTGTGCTTCCATCGAGGCTTTCACTAACTTCTCTCACTCGCTCGCTCCGCCCCTTGAGCCACACCCTTCCTCCGCGTACGCGTCTTCACGCTCACCATGTCGCACAGCCTCGAACGAACCCCTTCCTCGCTCGATGACGAGAAGCTGCCCGTCGAGCCTACGAGCCTGGAGCCCACCTTTGTCGGCAAGAGGAGCTGGTACCGCTCGCCCCTGTGCCAGGTCAACATCGTGGGCGCTTGCGCCTTCCTCTCTCCAGGCCCGTCCATTCTCTCTCTCTCTCTCTCGATCTGATAGCAAGCGACTGACGTGTAGGGCCATGCAGGTCTCTGGAACTCGATGAATTCCCTCGGCGCTGGAGGCGGACAGGAGCCGTGGCTCGCCAATGCCGCCAACTCCATCGTGCGCACCCCCCTGCGTCCTTCTGTCGGGACCACTTGTCACTGACGAGCCCTTCATCCGATTGCAGGTCTTTGGACTCATGGTCCTCACCTGTCTGCTCGGCTGTCAGTCTTTGCAACACTCCCTTCCCGTTTCTCGAGCTGAAGACGCCTTTGTCTGTGCAGCCTCGATCACGAGTGTCACCGGATACAGGTGGGCCCTCTGCCTAGGCGCTCTTGGCTATGCGCCCTACGCCGGTGGGTTGGTCCTCAACCTCAACACGGGCGCGACATGGCTCGTCTACCTCGGCTCAATCACGTGCGGTCTCAGCGCGGGTCTGTTCTGGAGCGTTGAAGGTGCCATCGCCCTGGGATGTGCGTACTTCTCTGATGTCTGCCGAGGCCACGCAGCCAGCTCACTGATGCTCCCCACTACCACGCGCAGACCCCGACCCTTCTCAGCGCGGCATCTTCCTCGCACTCTGGCTCGCCTGGCGTAGTGCGTCGGCTGACCTTCGTCTGCGACGGTGTACGAGCAGGATCTCTTGCAGCGACGCGAGTACTGACCGTAAACTGCATCGTCGGCCGCGTCTTCCCTCCCGTCGTTGTCAACGTCCTCCTCCTCCCTTCCTCTTCCTCCTCGTTCCCTGCTTCCCCTCTTACCCTTCCTTCTTGACCTCGTCCGTCCTTTCACTATCAGACGCCGGCCAGATCCTGGGAGGGTCCATCAACCTCGGCTTGAACGCCAAGGGAAACAAGATCGGCTCCATCTCCCAGGTCACATACTACGTCTTTATCGCGCTGCAATGCGTGGCTCCGCTCGTCGCTCTGTTTCTCGTGAGTGCGTTGAGGCTCCGCTTTCACTCTGTGCTGGCTCTGCATGGTCATCGGCGTGGGCTGACCTCCTCCGCCTCGGGCAGATCCCTCGAGGGTCCAGCGCAAGGACCGCACGCCCGTCAGGATGGAAAGGCACGTCGGCTTCGTCACCGAGATGAAAGAGATGTGGAGCCTGATGTGCCGTCGGGAGGTCTTGTGGCTGTGAGTCTGCGCCCGACCGCGCCGTACGTATCGCTTGGAGCGTGCGTGCTGACCTGGCACGTAACAGCCTCCCCATCTCGCTTTATGCGCAGTGGACTTCGCCCTACATCAACTCGTACCTTTCGCTCTACTTCACGGTCCGGGCACGGTTAGACGCACTCTCCTCCTCCTCTGCAACTCGACCCGAACTGACCCTTTCTCCGCCGGCTGTTCCCCTCGTGCGACACAGTGCACTCGGTTCGCTCATCATCGCAATCCTCGGCGTCATCAGCAACTTCCTCCTCGGCGCCTTCCTCGACAATACGCGGTTCAGCAAGAAGGCGCGCGCACGCGGGGCCTACCTCATCATCATGTTCACCCTCGGCGGCGTGTGGATCTGGGCAACCGTCATCCAGGTGCGTCACGCGTGTCACTCTCTGTCCGATGAAGGGTCCGGCTGACATGGCTTAATTCGGCGCCGGTACGTAGCTGCGCTTCATTGAGAACAGGCCCCGCCTCGACTGGACCGACGGCGCCCGCTTCTCCGAGGCCTTCGGCGTCTACGTGCTTTTCTACATCACGTACTTTGTGAGTCTCACTTCTCGGCCCTTTGTGGCCGGCTACGGTCCACAGGGAAGTGTGCAAACGGGCGACTCGGCGACATGTCCCCCTGGGACCGGACAGGACACTTTTCGTGGCGCGCATGCGACGCTCTCTGACACCAGCGCCTTCCTGTCCGAGTTACATGAACGCTGCTGACGCTGTCCCCCTGGCCCGCAGACCCTCCAGAACGCGCTGTACTGGCTCATTGCACAGACGGCGCGCGCCCCTCACGAGCTCATCCGCTTGTCGTCGTTCCTGCGAGGGGCCGAGTCGGCAGGATCCGCGTGTGGATACGCGCTCACTGCGTCTAAGAACCTGCCCCTCACGGTCCCGCTGGGCATTGACTTTGGCCTGTGGGCTGTGGCAACAACGACGGCCTGGATGACGGTGAAGGAAATCGGCGTTCCCCTCGGCAAAAACGAGGAGCAAGGGACGGTGGAGAAGGAGTAGAGCGGGCGGGCTATCGTCTTCGAACGTGCAGTGCAGGGCTTCGGGGCAGATGCGTCGAGCTGCAGGACGAGATGAGCACCACAGCAGGCCAACGGAATGCCATGAACAGAGGAGGGTGAGTGCGAGAAGAGGGAGGCTCGTGAGTTCGCGCCGAGTCTCCTGTCCGGACGGACGCGGCCTCGCTCGAGCGAGCGCTCCCGCTGACTACGACTCGGAGGCGGTCGAGCGCGAGGCCGAGCGCGCGCTTGAGGCGGTACGACACGAGGTCGAGCTCGTACGGCGCGGCGTACGGGATCCGGGTCGTGGCAGCGTGAGAGGGGATCGTGATGGTGGCGGCGACCTGCGGAGAGGGCGTGAGCGAGCGTCAGGTGAGGCGGTCCGGGAGCGAGAGGAGGATGAGGAGGACGAGGGGGACGCACGCGCTTGTGGTCGCTGTGGGAAAGGTCCGTGACGGAGCGATCTTCGAGCGAGTCTGGCGTGGTGGGAGCGAGGCGAGCGAGTCTTTCGAGGCAGAGAGCGGCGAACGGGGAGTGGGGAGGAGGAACGCGCCATCGTCCTTTTTCGCTACACACGCGCTGCTCCTGACAGAGCACAGCTGCACACCAGAACACCGTACGTCCCACCAGGACAGGCACAGCAACTCGCCGCAGCCGCCCGCCTCGTGCGTCCCCCCTCTCCTCCTCATCACCAAGCTCTCGTTGACCCTGCTGTTGCGCACGCAGATCGCCCAGACACGAGCCGCCCCATGTCTCCCAAGATCAACCTCGACTGCATCGCCGAGGTCCTGCGCCACACAACCTTCACCGACACCGACCTCGCTCGCGCCTGCCTCGTCTCGCGCGCCGTCTATCCACTCGCCAGCCGCCTCCTGTACGGCGACCTCGCCCTGTGCTTCTCCGACAACCGCGGCTACATCGGTGACAGCCCCCTCCTGTGCGCCATCGAGGCCCACGAGTCGCATAAGCTCGAGACTCTCCTCGACAGCGACCGCTTGCGCCGTCTCGTGCGCCGCGTCGAGGTCGCCTTTGACTCGCTCGAGCGCGATGTGACCCTCCGCTACGACGAGCCAGGGTACGAACTCGGCGAGATCGTCGAGGCGTGCCCCAACATGGACGACATCGGCGCCGACGCCGGCGCGTGGTTCCCCGAGATGGCCCCGTCGTCGTCGAGCACGAACGGCGCCTGCGCACCATCCGCGGGCTCAAGCTGTGCGAGGGCTCGTGGGAGATGCTTGCCGGGCAGCCGACGCTCAAGCGTCTAAGCATCGTCCGCCACGAGCACGACCGGAGCGACCCGGACGTGCCCAAGCCGCCCGAGGTCGAGCTCCCGTTCGAGCTCGAGCAGCTTGTGGTCGATGGCGCGCCCGCTCGTCTCAAGCCGGCCATCCTCTAGCCCGTTTTTGCGTCGTCGGCGCACACGATCCGCACCCTCGAGCTCGAGTTCAACGCGTCGACGCCGACCGACCTCTCGCGCTTCACCGCGCTGCGGTCCCTCCCCCTGCGCGTCGACTGCAAGCGCAAGAGAGACGGCACCCCCATCGGCCGCGACGACCCCGACCGCGTCGCCGCCGCGCTCATCAATGCGCTGCGGCCCATCTCGCACCTCCCCCTCGACTCGCTCGCCATCACGCACGACGACACCCATACCCGCCTCCGCCAGCTCTTTGTCCACCCGTCTTTCCCCTCCCTCATCCCTCCAACCCTCACCAAGCTCACGATCCAGGCCGCCCTCAAGGTCGCCGACCTCGAGCACTTCTTCGGCGCGTGCTCGGCGCCCATCACGCGCCTTGGCCACGGCACCGAGAACCGCGACTCGGCGTCGGGCGTCGGGCCGTGGCTCGCACAGCGAGGGATCAAGGGCGAGACGGCGATCGGCGAGCTGAGCCTCGGCCTGAGCTTGCGGTCCTGGAGGTTGGTCAACACACTCATGCGGGCCATGGGCCGGTGACCAAGCGCTCCCCCGTCGCACATACGATCACTCGAGAGCGAGCTGTGCGTACAAGCGAGGAAAGCGTGAGAGCAGCTCGTCGTATAGCAGCTCGGGCGCCGACAGCGCAGCAGCGCGCACGGACCTCGAGCTTGTCCTTCTCGAGGCGAGACGAGCTGCCTGCAGATTGACTTCCTGGCTCTCTGCTCGCTTTCCTCGCTGCCAACGGACCGGTGCGAGAAGAAGAAGCCGCTGCAGAAGCACAGCGTCCAAGCTAGAGGTTCATGCAAGAGGTGCCACCCTGGTGTACGCCACGCCCGCAACCCCGACAGGGCGCCCGCTGACCTCCTCTCCTCGCCCTCCCTCTCTTCCTCCCTCGCGACCTAATCCCCCTCTTGACCCGCTCGTCCGCCCTCTCCTTCTTCGCCTCTCGACACGCAGTGGCCACGCGACGCTCGCGTCGGCGTATGCCCTCTTCTCGCAGCACCACCCCTCAGCCTCGACCATCCGCTTCGACACGCGCTCGGGCAGGAATCGCACCCTCTTTGCCCGCCGCACCCGCTCGTCCTTGAGGTGAGGGTAGCGAGAGGAGGCCGACCAAGGACCCGGAACTTGAAGGCCCCCTCCCGCCCCTCTTTCAGCCACGCGCACCGAAATTGACCGTTGTAGAGCCCTTTGATAATATTGATCTCGCTCGCCTCTTTTGTCAGCCGAACGACGAAGAGGCACGCGAGTTGTGCCAGCTTCCTCTTCCCCGGTTCCCGCGACCTGGTCTTCTCCCCTCCGCTCAAACCCCACCTTCGCGCTACGCAGCCCAGCTTGCGCGTGTTAGCTCAGGTCCAGAATGAGCGACTCGGCCCCGCCACTCGCCGCGCCCACGACGTCCGACTCGCGGACCCTGACCAAGCGAAAGGTGGGCGAGGTCGTCTCATCGCTCGACGCCCTCGTGCGCGACCCGCTGAGCAGCGCAGTGGCCAAGAAGCGCAAGATGAGGTGCGTGCTCCCGCTCTAGACTCGTAACGCGCCCCGCTGACGGCGGTTCCCTCGTGCAGCTCCCCCCACCCGAGGACCTCGACGCCGAAACTCGAGGCCATCCTGGCGCGCTCGGGCAAGCACAAGGCAGTAGCACGCACTGCAGCACCGCCACTGAACTACGACCCGACTTCTCTCCCTGCCCTCCTCGCCCGCCTCGCAACCTACCGCCTCGCCTCCTTCTCCCCCTCCAAGCCACCCTCGCTCTCCTCGCTCAACTGTGCCCTTCACGGCTGGACCCACACCCCGACGACCCGCGAGCGCGTCCAATGCACGACCTGCGCACAGGGCGTCGTCCTCCTCCCGCCCTCGAGCGGCGAGACCTGGTCCAGCCCCGCAGGCGTCCGCCTCCGGCAGGAGTACGAGCGCCTCCTCCTCGCGCCGACGGGCGCAGGGCACGCCGAGAACTGCCCCTGGCGGATGCGGCCGTGCGCGCGCGGGCTGTATCGCCTTGCGGGAGGCGGACTCGGCGTGCAGAGCGGCGGGCGGAGGAGGTTCCTCGAGGTGGTGGGGCAGCAGGCGCGGGAGCTGGATGAGCGAGGGCTCGGCGAGGCAAGGCTCGAGCTGTCACAGGAGGTGCAGCGGCTCGTCGGGACGGAGGAGGGCCGGGCGAGGCTCGTCAAGGCAGTGCAGGCGATTGCTGCCGCCAGCCCCGCAGATGGCCAGTCCGCCAACGAGCCACCACCCCCTACTGCGATCGCAGTCCTGCTCGCCGTCTTCGGCTGGACGCTGCCGGCTGCAACGCCGACCCTCTCTCGCTCCGACTCAACCTCGTCCCTCTCCTCCCTGCGTTCCAACGCCTCGACCACCTCTTCCCCCATTCTCTCGTGCACGCTGTGCCTTCGCCAAGTACTCGCCTCGCCGTACCTCCCTACTCCATCGTCCGGGGGCGGCGACATCGCCCCGTCTACGCCGGCGAAAACGTTCGACCCCGTCAAGCAGCACCAGCCCTTCTGCCCTTTTGTCGACGCCAGCGCAGGTCACGCGCCTCCTGTGAGTGCAACGGCGACGGTGGGGCAGGTGGCGAGCAAAGGCGCAGGCCTGCTCAAGCCAGGGTGGCAGGTCCGGCTCGAGGCCATCCTGCAGCGACCTGCGGGGCTCGCAGCCGACGCTCGCGGAGCTCATGCGGGCGCTCAGGAAAGTGAGGGTCCGGAACAGGGACGGGCGGCAGAGCTGGCAGCTACGGGAAAGGTGCGCTTTCTCTTCTTCTCGCCGTCGGCACAACCTGCGTCGATCCGTCCCACCTGCCCGACGATCCTCGAACTCTGGCTGACGTCTGATCGCATTCGCACAAACAGACAAAGGAGCTGCTCTCGTACGTCAGGAGCCTGCTCGGACCCAAGGGGTCGCTCCGAAGTGGGGCCAAGGCAGGTGGCGGTAGGGCGTCGTGAAGACGGGATGCAACAGACGAGACCTCTATTCTACAAGCTCCCGCCAAGCTAGAGAGCCAAACTGATAGTTCAGGCAGAGTCGGCACAGATCTCGAGGCGGTCGATGAGCTCGTCGGCGGCGGCATCCGTCGCGTCGGTGTGCGTGTCTGCGCGGTGACGCGGCAATCGTCAGCGCGCCCGGGCGGGTCGAACCACTTAAGAGCAAGAGCAATGACGCACAGTGGATGCCGTCGGTGAGCGTCATATCGACTGCGACGGGCTTCGCAAGCTTGTATACGTCGACGACCTCCCACCCGTTCTCGCGCGCCATGGCATTCAGCCGGTCATTGAAGTACCGCACTCGCGGCAGGGTGCGGCAGTCGGGACTCTTGTGCTGTGGCGGGAAAGCCGGGATGTCGAGGAAGATCAACTTGGTCGGGGTCGGCCGGCCGCACTGTTGTGCGAGGCGCGGCCAGGTCGAAAACATGTCCTCGAACTGGGGGAAGAAGTCGTCGGCTGGTGCGCAGTCAAACGCAGTCTGCCACGTGCCCTGTGGTGCATCGAGGGGAAGGGGAAGACGTGAGCGAGCGCGCGCAAGGGACGAGAGCAGCCGGACGAGGAGAAACGCACGGTGCTGACCGCCACAGTGTCGTAGCTGCCGAGGCCGTCGCACGTCCAGTTGCTCTTGAGGTAAGGGTCACTGCGCGAGAGAGCTCGAGCGGGTCAGAAAGGCGCAGGGAGAGAATGCGGCAAGGCCAAGGACGGACAAGGTGAATTTCTGCGAGCGCGCGCGCAGTCAGTACGCTGCCCCGCTGACTGACAGAGAAGCGTACGAGGAATTCAAGCTCACCATGCTCAGCCCGCCGTGCTGCGCGTCCTTCGCCTCGAGCTTGAGACTGTGCAGGATGCGCTCCTTCGAACCCGACAGGCGGTTCGACACGACGTCCCACAGGACGCGCGAGTGGCTGTCCCCGATCATCATGAGCTTGTGCTCCTTCTCGATGCACGACTCGTGACTGCTGAACCGCCGGCCGGCGTGCCGCCACTCACAGCCGAGCGGGACGAAGGTCGAGTAGCCCCCGACGAACCGTGTGTGCGACTCTGCGAGCGTCTCGCGGTAGTGCGGGTGGAGGAGGCTGGCGGGGCTGGCAGGGAGGTAGGCGCCGTCAAAGGTGCCAGCGCGGGCTGCCTCGCCGCAGGTGGGGAGTGCGGCGCGCTGCTCGGCATAGACGGCGGCGGGGGAAGAGGGCGGCAGGATGGGTTCCTTGCGACCTTCGGGCGGAGTAGGGAGGTACGAGCGGCAGGTCGGCGAGCAGATGTCGAGCTCGACAGGCGCCGGAGTGAGCGGGAGCTGGAGGAGGGGCAGGTCTTTCGGCCATGCTCCTCGCTTAACGACGCGCTCTCGCACGCCGGCGTAGTCCTGTGGCACGCGCAGACGGGTCAGCGTACCGTGACAAGGCTGCGGAGTTTCGACTGTCGCACCTCGTAGAGTATCGAGGCGTTCAGCCACACCCGGCCAGCGTTCTGCAGCCGGAAGCGGAACACGTAGTCGCAATTGCCGAGGTACTCTGTCGGCACATCCTCGACGAGCCTCTCTGCGCCGTCGACCTGCAGGTCGAAGCTGTCGGGCCCGAGGCGCGTGTGGATCCAGTCGAGGTACGCCGAGTTGTTGGTCGGCGCAGGGCCCGTCTCTGCCTCGGCGCAGCGCCCCTTGTCGAGCCGTGAGATGAGCACGTCGAACGAATTGCAGACGGTCGTGTCGTAAGTGAGGCTGACGGAAAAGTCGGGATGCGCCGAGGGGAGTGTGAGAGGTTCGCTCTGGTGCCGAGGCGGAATGAGGGCGTCGGAGCGAGGGGAGAGCGGGCTTGGGCAGGTGTAGAGCGAGCTAAAGGGAGACTGTATGGTCGAAGGAGACGGTCAGCGAGGAGTTGAGTCGGAACGAGCGGCACGGCGAGACGCACAGACGGCGACGACGACCCGAGCCAGGACGCGCCGACCAGCAGTGCGCCTAATGCGAAACCCACCACTGCGGGAAGCTTGCGTCTCTGTGTAGACACGGCGCCTCCTGTCAGCGATCCGTTGCGACAGCGGGCAGAGGCCTCGACGCACCGGGCTCAGGTGCACCGCCTGCGCCGCCTGCACCGCACTGTCCCACGACCTCCGCCGCAGCGGCGTCCCTGTTGGCGACCCCTGCGACGAGTCTAGCTCCTCGTCCGTCTCCTGCTTGACCATCTTGTAGTCGTTGCCGGTCTCGCTGCAGGAGGGAGCACGAGGTTGATCAGCTTGAAGTGGGACGCGACGAGACGCCGCATGTCAGCCGCCGAGGCTTCCGGCTCTCGAGAGCCCGTCAGCGGCGACGGTTCAGAGCGCCTGGACGTACAGCATGGTGCTCTGTCGCTGGCGATGGAGAGGATGGGCTGGCCTCGAAGAAGGCGAGCTTCGAGCGGTGACAACGGGAGCCAGGACTCCGGATCGAAAGTGCCGAGGAGCAGAAGTCAACTTCTTTCCGCCCCATCAATGCGGCGCCACACATTGCAAGCGTGGCCCCGCACGGTTAGCGCCGGCATCGGCAGAAACTCTCCGGCTTGCCCGGGGTGGAGAAGCTGCGCACTTCTGGACGGCCCGCGCGTGCGAGGCGGGCGTAGGTGCTGGGCAGCAACGCGTGTTCACTCGCTGGACCGCACAAAACGGCCTGTACGGTGCGACCGAGTCCAGCAAGCGCTCCCGGGGCCCAAGAAGCGAAGGCGAGACGAGGTCGCGGCATCGGCGCGCGCGGCGCCGCCGCGGTGAGGCCGTGCGAAGCGGTTGTGCAGCTTGGAAGCGTCCGGCAGCATCAGCGAGTCCCAGCGAATCGCGCAGCGGCGCGGCGCGGGGCGCGAGCAGTGGGCGAGCGACCACGGTGACCGAGGGCCAAACCTTGCGCAAGACGCGCCGCCAACGCGCCGCAGCAGCTTGCCCTTCTCGTCCTCCACTCGACTTCCCAGACTTTGCGCGCTGCTCGTGCTCGCTTCCGCTCTTGTGCTCACCTGTGTACTTCAACGGTTGGCCTGCTACAACCGCATCTGCGTCCTGCCCGCCCCCCGATCTGGGCAGCCACGTCCGTCAACTCAAGATCCTCGCAGCGCAGCCTGTCCAGCTTCGCACGGAGCGCGCGACTCAAGTGCGACGTACGCTGGCTCCGCCGCCGCTCCTCTCCGCGCACTCGACGCCCCAAGTCTTCCTGACTGCGCGCTGCGATGGCGCATTGAGCTGTGCAGAGCGCATGCGTGCCACGGTGACCGATCCAAGCGCCGCGCCGACGATGTCGGTGCACGTCTGCGTTGCCAGGCTCGGCTTCTCGCCCCTGCAGCTCTCCAAGCATTGTGCGTCGAGCAGTCCTCTGCTCCATGAGAGCCCGACTGGCGCACGCGCGCTCGGGCTCGAAGCTGGCCGCGGATGGAGACCGACGGAAAGTTCACGCTCATCAAGACTCTCCTGCTCGACGACGGTTGGGGGCCGGACAACTATGCCCTCGCGCTCAGTCGTTTTCCATCGTTGCGCGTCCTGGGCGTGCAGGGACCAGTGGCAGACGCGATCGGCGCCCTCTTCGCCGGCAACGCCCGGCCGCCGACGCTGAAGCACCTCCTCGCCTCGTACCGGTGCGAGCCCGCCATCGACCTCGGTCAACGCATCGCCCTTCCCGCGACGCTCCAGTCGGTTACCCTGCGGCACGAGCCTCTCTCGACCACCGCGCACCGAACCTTTGTCGCGAGCGTTCGTCAGTCGTGCCTTGACGTCGCCACCTCGTTCAAGGACATCGTCGTCAGTAGCGAAGAAGAGGCCGATGCTTTCGACCTCGCTGCAGTGGGACCTCTCGCACGAGACGTGACGAGGCAGGCGGCGGGAGGGAGGGGGCGAGTCAGGGGTACGTGGCAGTGGAATCAGCTTGCGGTGACTTGCGCTTTGAAGTTCACGAAAGCTATCGAGACAGAGAATGAAGAGACGACAACAGCGGGTCGACCAATCGCGCAACGGCTCGACCGGCTCACATTCGCGAGAAGAGCTCCTCGTCCGGTCGCACGCCGCTCACAACGCCATGCCTGGACAGAAGCGCTCAGAGACGCAACTGTTCTTCCCACCAAAACTGCTTTGTCCTTGCCAAGGAGCATGACCCTCCGGTTCGCTCCTCGCCCGTGCCCTCTCGCGCTCACTCTTTCCGCCAGACCCGCAGTCAGGAAGAGAGGGTATCAGCCGAGGAGTACATTGCGACGCCGGGGCTCGCTTTTGATCGTGACGACGACGAGAGAGGGCCGGATAAGGTGAGGGGGGGATGCTGGGAGGTGGGTGCGCGCCACTCAGTCGAGGACGGCCTCGAGCGGGGCGTAGGCGCAGATGCAGAGGCGGCCTGCGCAACCAGTACAAGGTCAGCGCCGCTGCTCAGTGCAAGAGATGGGAAAGCGGGAGGAGAACGCACCGCCAAACTTGCGTCCGGCGATCGCCTTGAGCGCCGTCGTCGTCTCTTCCTCCTTCTCAAACAGCACAAACACCTTGCCCAAGTCCTTGACGGCCTCGCTCGCCTTGATGTCGACGCGCCCGTTGGCCGTCTTGACCGGGCGCGGGATCTTGACGTCCTCGACCTTGCCGAAATTGCCACACTCGTCGCGGATGTCGTCGACGATCTCGGCATAGTCGGCGTCGTTGGTCAGCTCGTCGACGCTCACCATGTTGAGGATCTGGAGCACCCGCGTCGGCGTCCCTTCGCCCTGCGCACTCGCGACGATGCTCGCCGGCGGCGCGCCCGGCGCGCCGGGGATCCCCCCCGCTCCGCCGCCGGCGCCGTCGGGGAACCCGATCCCGCTCCCCGGGGGCCCGGGGCCCTTGCCCGGCCCGGCGCCGAGCTGCGCGCGCTGCACGACGAGGAACCGGTCGCCGAGCTCCATGCCGTTGAGGCCTTGGCACGCGACCTCGGTCACGGCCGGGTCGACGTACTCGCAGAACGCAAAGCCCTGCGCGTGCATCGCTCGTGTCAGCGACTAGCTCGCACGGCCTCCGAGAGAGAGAGAGAGGACGCACCTTGGACTGTCCCGTGCCCATCTCCTTGACGAGGTTGAACGCACGCAGCTCGCCAAAGCTCTTGAGCAGCTCCATGACCTGGTCGTCGTTGAGGTACGTCGGGAGTCCGCCGACAAAGATCTTGTTGACCGTGTCGGGCACGTTGGTCGACACGACGCCGGGGACGTGAGGCGCGACCTCGTTGGGGTCGGCGCCGAGGTAGTCCTTGGGGCGGCGGATCTTGAGCGCGCTGTTGGCAAAGACGATGCCGTCAAACGCGAGCGCGTTGGTCGCCTCTTGCGCGTTGCGAAACTGCGAGTCAGGCGCGCGCGCGCGTGGGTGTGAGCCCTTGTCCGCACACTTGGAGGGAGGAAGAGTGTCGGGAGGCAGAAGACGCACCTCGACAAAGGCGTAGTTCTTCTCGTACGACAAGTGGACGCTGATGACGGGCTGGTCGCCCTTGAGTCCCAAGCCCTGCAGGTCCTCGCTCAGGTGACCGTCCGACAAGAGGCCGTTGCGCGCCATCTCGCTGTTGAAGAACTGCTGCAGGCTCTCCTCTGTCGCCTCGACGCCGACGTTGCCGACGTACAAGCGGCGCGACTGGCGCGCCTGCGAGCCGATGGGCGCGCCGGGGCCGACGGTGCCGAAGACGGGAGGGCGGTAGAACAAGGGGGGGTTGTCCGTCACTTCGGCACCGGCGGGGAGGTACGGCTTGGTCTGGCCGGGGAGGTTGAACATGCCTAGGTGGTGGCGTCGTCCATCAGTGTGAATGTGGAGTCACCGAGGAGGCCTGTGACAAAAGAAGACGCGACGCACCCGTCATCTTTGCCTGGGTCGTCGTGTAAGTCTCCATCCCCGGGGCCTTGACGTCCCAAGCGGTGAACGGGCGCTTGCGCTTGCTGATGGGGATCGTGCCCTCGGGCGTCGGGCTCCTCCTCCCGCGGTCATCAAAGCCCTCGAAGACGGGCGCGTCGCGTCCGCGCGGGGCGCCCCTCCTCCCACCTCCTCCTCCGCCTCCTCCGCCGCCGCCGTAGCCGCGGCCTGGGGGCGGACCCCGGCGGTCGTACCCTCCTCCGCCGTACCTGTCTCCGCCGCCACCTCCGTACCTGTCGCCGCCGCCGTAGCGCGAGGGGGGAGGGGGCCCGCGCGAGTCGTAGTCGTCGTAGCCCCTGCTGCGCCGCGACGAGCCGTAGTCGTCGTACCCGCGGCGCGACGAGCCGTAGTCCCTGTCCCTGTCCCCCCTGTCCCCCCGGTCCTTGTCCCTGTACGAGTCGCGGTCGCGGCTGTCGCGGTAGTCTCGCGAGTCGCGGTCGTAGTCCCTGCGCGACGACGAGCGGTACTCGCGGTCGCGGTCTGGGGAGCGGGAGCGGCGACGGTCCGAATCGTGGTGGCGGGACGAGCGGTCGGCTGAGCGGGGAGGAGGGAGAACCCCCTCGAGGAAGTCGTCGGCGGTGCGGGCTGCGGGGCGGGGTGGGTTGACTGAGTGAGTGAGGGGTGCAGGTCGGGCAGATGAAAAGAGAGTGAGGGCTGACCAGGGTCTGCCATTGTAGTTGAGGACGTGGGGGCGAGCTGAGCTGAGGGGAGGGACGAGGAGGGGGAGTGGGAGGGGACGTGAGCCAGAATCAGGGGGAAGGCTCTTCCTTCAGACTTGCCTCGTCCCTCGACCAGCTGGCCCGGGCCCGCTTCACTCACTCGCTCGCTCAACCTCCTCCCACACGTGCAGCTCTTGACTCTGCCCCATGGCCCGCTTTGGCCTCGACTCGGACTCGGACTCGGGCTCGGACCATGACCAGTCCCACTCCCAGTCCCACTCCCAGTCCCGCTCTCCTTCTCCCTCGTCCTCCCGCTCCCGCTCTCCCTCTGTCTCCCACGACGACGACGACGACGCACCTCCACGCGAGTCGCTCTACGACGACGACGATGACGACGATGACGATAGCATGGCATCGCGCGACGACGACGACCACTCGCTCGCCTCGTTCGACACCCCCGACCGAGACTCGCGCGCAACCCAGTCGCCCTCGGCCAGGTCACACTCGACCAGCCGATCCCTCTCGTCCCGCCTGAGGCGCGCCCCAAACTCGGGAGACGACGCCGACCTGTCGCTCAACTCGGCCACCCCGTCCCCCCCTCCTCCCTCGTCCGCTCGTCGCCTCACCCTCCAGCACCAGCCCGCATGGTCCACAAAACGCTCTGGCTTCCTCCGCAATGGCGGCGCAGTCGAACCCAAGCGCGCAGCCGTCATGCAGGCGTCCCTCTTCCGCCAGGACGACGACGACGACGACATCGACTTGGACCCGCAGGGACACACCCAGCAGCACGAGCGCGACTCCAAACGCCGCGCGTTCGAGTCCCCCGCGCCGGCAACCGCACCCGCACCTGCAGCCGCGGCCCCCCTCCCCGCCATCGACCCGGCCCCCTTCCGCCCTCACCGCACCTACACCCGCCCACCCCTCGCCGCCTCGGCCACCAACGCGCGCGAGGGCTCGCTCGTCGACTCCGGGCTCGCCCTCGGCAGGAGCTTCCGCGTCGGGTGGGGACCCCGGGGCGAGATTGTCAGCCTCGGGGGCGTGTACCCCAAGGCGCGGGCGGACGTGGGCCCGAGTGACAGCCTCAAGGTCGAGAAGCTGCGGTTGCTCGCTGTGCGTCCTCTCTCTTCCATTGGGTCGCGCATGTGAAGCGCTGACGAGAGTCGCCGACCCCCCGCGCGCGCACACACACACGAGCAGAACGACGACCCCGAGCCGGCACTGCGCCTCCTCAAGCTCCAGCTCGCCCACACCGACATCTTCCCTCCCTCGGCCGCCCCCGACTCTGACGGCGAGCCCGCAGTCCTCGCGCCTCTCGCGGTCCCGTCGCCCGCTTTGCGCTTCTCGCACTATGCCGACCTGTTCTCTGCTGCCTCTTCCAGGGACGACGACGGCAGCCCTCTCGACTCGGACGAGGCGCAGCTCTTCAAGCTCGCGAGCGTCCTCTTCGACGAGGTGCCCGACCTCGCCCTCTCGGACGCGGACGCCGACGCCGACACGGACGGCGCGGCACCCTTGACGCCGCACCAGCGCGCCTACATCACCTCGCTGCGGCGCCGCGCGGCCGTCTCGGCCTGGTTCGAGGACGCCGCGCGTCCCTCTGTCGAGGCCGCGCTGCGCTCCCTCCCCCCCTCCTCTTCCTCCTCTTCCTCCTCCTCGTCCGCCTCGGGCGCAGCGCGCGTCTTTGCCCTCCTCGCAGGGCACCAGGTCCCGCGCGCGTGCGACGCGGCCCTCGCGGACGGCAACCTCCGCCTCGCGACGCTCGTCGCGCAGGCGGGCTCGGCGCACGCCCCGCCCGACCCGCAGCTCCAGGCCGACTTGGCGCTGCAGCTCGCCAAGTGGCGCGAGTACGGCGTCGATGCGGGCGCGGGGTCGGAATCGGGGCAGGGGCAGGGCCCGCTGCTCGACCCGGCGTACAGGCGGGTGCTCGAGCTCCTGAGCGGCAACGTCGGCGTGAGCGAGGGGCGCAGGGCCGCGACGGGCGCGGCAGAGGACGACGTCCCCGAGACGCACGTCCTCGACGGCCTGAGCTGGGTCCAGGCGCTCGCGGCGGGCCTGTGGTACGCTCCTGACCCGGAGCCGCGCGCAGAAGCGCCCGCAGACGGCGATGCGGCGCTGCGCGACGCCGTCGAGGCGTACGAGCGCGCGTTCGCCGCGGATCGGCGCGTCGCTCCTCCCGTGCCTGCGTACGCCGCCCTGTCGCAGACGCAGGCGCAAGCGCAGGAGGGCAGCAGCTCGTCCTGGGCGCCCCTGCCCTCCGAGACGCGCGACCCGCCTCGCGCAGGCACGTTCCACCTCCTCAAGCTCTTCTCGTCGCCCGTGCACGCGCTCGAGTCGGCGCTCGCGCCGCGCAACTTTGGGCCGTCCCCGGTCGACTACCGCCTGCCGTGGCACTTGTATGTGCTCCTGTCGCGGGTGCTCCGCCGCCGCGACTGGGAGGACAGGGAGGTGCTGGAGGGGGAAACGGGCGGGATGGGAGAGGGGCAGGACGGGGGGGACAGGGAGGGCAACAGCGTGACGGCCGACAGGGTCACGGAGGCGTATGCGGCGCAGCTCGAGGCGCTCGGGGAGTGGGACTGGGCGGCGTTTGTGCTGCTCCATGTCGAGCTCGAGGACCGGTGCGTCACCGGATCCCTTTCCTCGCTTGTCAGCTCGCGAGTGCTGACCAGCGTCGTCCGTCGATCTTGTGGTGCTCACAGCCGCGTCAAGGCCATCAAGAACCTCCTCGCCCGCCACGTCGACGAGCTCGCCGACTCGCCGCGCGCCACCTTCCTCACGACAACGCTCCAGATCCCGTCAGTGTGGCTCGCGTCCGCCCGCGCCGACGCCGCCCTCGCGTCCCCGACGTCGCGCTTCCTCGCCTACACGCTCCTCCTCTCGGCGCAACGCGCCTCCGAGGCGCACGCCATCGCCTGGGCCGAACTCGCGCCCGAGGCCCTCCTCCGCAACGACCGCTCGCTCGTCCGTAGGCTCCTCGCGCCCTTCCACGACGACGCCTCCGAGTCCGAGTCCGAGTCCGCCCACGCCGACCCCTCGACGGCGGGGCGCGTCGCCGGGTGGGCCGACGCAGGCGGCGTCTTTGTCGCGTACCTCGACGCGCTCGACGAGGCGCAACGGGCGCTCCCTGCCGGGGAGGGCCTCGGGCGGGACCACGCGCGCCGCGTCGCGGGCGTGCTCGCGCGGACGCAGCGCCTCGCGCAGAGGGCGAGGGACGAGCCGCGCACGAGGGGCCTGACGCAGCTCCGGCTCGCGCTCGAGGACATGGTCGGGAGGTTGGTCGTGCTTGCCAAGGCGGCGGCGGGGACCGGGGCGCCCGCGGTGCGTTTCTTCGACTCTTCTCTGCGCTCTCTCTTGTCTTTTCTCGAGTGCGACGAGCTGACGCGTTTACGCGGGGACGACGCAGGCCCTCGAGCGCGCCCAGCCGAGCCTCCTGCCAGAGAGCGAGCGCGCCGTGTGGATCCAGGGCGCCAACAAGGCTTTCTGGGAGGCGAGCCTCGCAAGGGCTGTGAGTGCGTAGTGCCCTCGCAGGTTAAGGAGGATGTGAATCAAGCTCGTGTGAAGGAATGGCAGCGGTCGGTCGAGACGCTCGGTCGAGGGCGAGGGCGAGTCGGCGACGTCGAGGTCCCACCACAGCGCGTCGTTTGTCTTGTCCGCTTTCGCAGAAAGCTGCGATTACCTGAGTCGGTATCCGCAAGGCAATGGGAGAGAGCGAGGATGTCGCGCGCGAGGATGTCGGCTTGCACGGCGCTCGCGGTCGCGCGATGCGAGCGTCGCGACGTCGCCCCTCTGCTCGACATCCTCGCCCCTTCAGCTCACCTGAGCAGGCAGTCTCGACAGCCCTCTTTCTCCAAGCCTTCTTGAGCGCTAGGCGAGGGATTTCACAGTGCTCCCGCGACGCCGCACTCGTTCTGCCCATCCCCCGAGACCACCTCATCGGCGCTCGTTCAACATCCGGTCCTGAACGGCGACCATGGACAGGATGCCCTTCGTGCCGGTGCGCAAGCACAAGCCTTCGAGCACACCTCCCACTTCACCTGGGCCCTGCTTCCCGCGAAGCCCCGCCCTCGCCGGCGCTGCCGGGGGATCCTTCCTCTCGCCTCTCGGGTCGAGCACCGCCCACAACCGCCTCCCCCCCGCTGCCGACCCCTTTGCACCTCCCGCCACCTCCCCTGCGCTGCTGTCACCGCCAACCGCCGCACCTCGCATCCGCGCAAAGCTTACTCCCTCGGCCGCCCCGAGGCGCAAGGCCCTCCCCGGCGCAGAACGCGCCGACGTCCCCGGCCACCACAGCCCCGTCAAGGTCCGGCCTGCCGCATCCTCACCTATGCTCGGTGCTCCCAACGGAGCAGGCGCACCGGCCGGCGGATTCGGCGCGTTCCCCAAGGTCACGAGCGCGAGCCTGGCGCAGGCGCAGCACGAGTGGGGTGTCGATGCGGCGGCGACGGGGATGCAGAGCCTCCAGCTGAGCGAGCGACGAGTCGTGAATGGGGGAAAGGGCGGAGGGAGGGACAACGTGCTCGTCTGCGTGCGGTGCGTCGCGCCCGTCTCTATCTTTCCAGGAAGGCGGGCTGACCGGGTGGGAGGAGACAGCGTGCGCCCGCCTGCGGCAAAACTCACCTCGGCGGCACCGCAAGGCGTCGACGAGCTCGCGTGGCAAGTCGACGAGCGGAGCGGCAAGCTGCAGCAGCACGCGGGCGGGCCCGAGTACACCTTTGGTCAGCCCTCTCTACCCTTCTCCACTGGACGTCTGGGTCACGAGGCTGACCGTGCGCGACTATCAGACTCGATCGTGACGGCGTCGAGGAACGAGGCAGTCTACGCAGAGGCTGGGCAGGACCTGGTGCTGTGCGACGCGTCTCTCCTCTCCGCTGCTCTCGAGGCCTTCGCTGACGGCTCCTCCTCCCCCGACACGCAGCGCCGCCATGGAGGGCTTCGACGCCGTCATCTTTGCTTACGGCCAGACCGCATCGGGCAAAACTTACGTCTTGTCCGGCAACGAGGCGAACCCGGGCATCATCCCGCAAGCCGTCTCCGACATCTTCAGCTACATTCGCGACGTGCGTGATCGTCTCTTCAGACCTTCACGTTCAAGAATCTGATGCTCTGCTGTGCACGACTCAGCATCCGGAGAAGGAGTTCCTCCTCCGCGCGTCGTACCTCGAGATCTACAACGAGACCCTCAAGGACCTCCTCGACCCGACTGCCGGGCCCGTCAAAGTCCGCCAGGACGAGCAGAAGCGCTTCTTTGTGCACCCGCTGCGCGAAGAGGTCGTCACGACTGAGGCGCAGGTCGCGGCGCTGTTGAGGCGCGGCGCCGAGAACAGGCACGTCGGGCAGACGGACTTCAATGAGCGGAGCTCGAGGTCGCACAGCGTGTTCCAGATGGTGCGTGTTCGGTTCCTCTGTCTGCCTCGTTGGGCGAACTCGAGCTCACTGTTTCCCGTTCACTCATGCCAGACCATCGAGTCCCGCGACGACCCGTCGTTCGCCCCCGCCGGCTCGGTCTTCACCTCCCCACCTTCGACGCCCCGCCGGCCAGGCGCGATCCAGACGCCCAACACGCCTCGCCTCGCGCCTGGGACCGACGGAGTCGTGCGGATGAGCCGCCTGAGCCTGATCGACCTGGCGGGGAGCGAGCAGGCGACGAGCCAAATGGAGAGGCGCAGTGAGGGCGCCTTCATCAACAAGTCGTGCGTCATTCCTCATCCTTGCGACGAGCTTTTGGAGACGGTGCTGACCCGGGCGCGTGCCGTGCAGCCTCTTGACCCTCGAGAAGGTCATCGCTTCGCTCACGAGCGAGGCCAAGCAGAAGTGCGCTTCATCGCACTCTCCTCGCGCTTTCCGTCGAGCTTACTTGATCCTTCTACAGGCCCCACGTCCCCTACCGCGACTCCAAGCTTACGCAGATCCTCCAGCCGTCGCTGTCGGGCGACGCACGCGTCGCGGTCATCGCGACAATGAACCCATCGCCGGCCGCCATCGAGGAGACCAAGTCGACACTGAAGGTGCGTCTTTCTCTGCCACCTAGTCCCCTGACGAGCCCCGGCTGACATGCGCGAGAGCAGTTCGCGCAACGCGTCAAGAAGGTGGTGCTCAAGGCAGTGCAGCACGAGGTGGTCGACGACAAGGCGCTCATCACCAAGTACCGCTCCCATGTGCGCCTAGTCTATCTGAATAACGGTGACCGGCGTGCTCACCAGCTCGACCACCGCAGATCGCCATGCTCGAGGCGCAGCTCAGGGCGACGCTCGCTGCTCCGCCTGGGACCCCCTCTCAGGCAGATCTCGTCGCAGATCACAGCCGGGTGCGTCTTTCCCCGTCGTCCCTTGCTTCGACAAAGATGCTCGTGCTGACGTCCAAGTCGGCGTCCGCAGCAGCAGAAGCAGGCGGACCGCGTGCATGACCTCGAGCGCCAGGTCGAGGAGTTCCGCTCGCTCTTCTTGACCAGTCAGAACATCGAGAAGCGACGACTGAGTGTGCGCGTGCTCCACTCACGCCCGTTCGGACGGCGACAGCTGACTCGCTGTCCCCGCGCAGGCCCTTCCGCCCCGTCCCGTCTCGCCCGTCAAGATGACGCGCTCGTCTTCGCCATCCGGCTCCGACTCGACCCTCCAAGAGCGCCTCCTTGACCTCGAAGACGAGCTCTCGGTTGTGCGGGAAGAGCGCGACTCGCTGTCGGACCGTGTCGCCCAGCTCGAGGCCGAGCGCCTCGCTGCCGCCGAGACGTCGACAGACGCGCGTCTCGCAGAGCTCACCAAGGAGAATCAGGAGCTGCTCGTCATTGCGCGGAACGCCGACGTCGAGGGCGAGCTCAAGAGGCAGGAGCGCAAGTTTGAGCGCACGCTCGAGCGGTACAAGGTCTATCAGGAAGGCCTCGAGGCGACCCTCGAGCAGGAGCGCAAGGTGCGTCCGTACCCTGCATCCTAGCAAACCATCCCTGCTGACCCCACCCGAGCGAGCGACCTGCAGCGCGTCGCCCAGTTCGAGCGCTTCATCCTGCAGCACCTCGCGTCACAGACGGACCTCCTCGCGGGCCGACGACGCTCGTCTGCCGCGCATTTGCCGACCTCGGCGTCCGTCACGGGCTTTGCGCCCCTGTTGGCCGAGTCGCCCGACTTGGACGCCATCTCACCCGATTTTGTCGAACTCGACGACCTGCAGGTGCGTCTTCTTGTGCCGGCCTCGTTTGGAAGTGGCGGTGCGCGTGTACTGACCCGTCCTCGTCCGGCCGCAGTTCTCCCAAGCCGGGAGGGAGACCATCAAGCGGTCTGGTTCGCGCCTCTTGCTGTGAGCGGTCCCTGGCGGCCCCTTCCTCCCTTGTTTGCCTGTCTCCTTTCGTGCTTCGTCAGCGCTCGCTATCTCTGCATCCTCCGTAGCTCATTGCGTGCATGTTGTATCGTCCTTCGTCGAGTATCACGCCGCGCTTGTGTCCCTCGGGAGAGCGCGATCTCGGTCCGCACGTCTTTTCCGGTCGCTGGTCAAGCTACGGTCGAGCCGGAGTCCACTCTTGCAAACTCTTTATCGCACACAAGAGAAGCCGCACTGCAAGCTAGGCCCGTGATCCTCCGCACCGCTCCGCTCGGACCCTCCTTGTCCCCTTGCTCACGACCCGAACGACAGCGCCCACGCCTCGACGTCAAAGCCCGAGTCGTCCTTGTCGCTGGTAATGACCTTGATGACGGTAGTGATGCCACAGGCTCGGGGAAGGCGGTCGACGAAGGTCCCGCGCCCGCTGCTCGACGGAACCGGGTGCCTCAAGGTGACCGACTTGAGCGACGCAGAAAGGCCGAGCGGCGCGGCATAGCCCAGCGGGAGGTTGCCGCGAACGAACGAGAGGAGGAGGTGCTGCAGCGTCGGAGGGCATGGGCTGTCGCCACAGAGGATTTCCTCGGCGAGGTCTGGCGAGTTATGCAACGCAAGGACTCGCAACGAGGGGAAGAAGCTGAGGAGGCCGCGTTGATCAAGCTCGGACGAGCATTGGTCGAGTAGGAGGGTGTCGACATTGAGGTAGGCGCCGTCGAAACGGGGTAGCCAGGCTTCGCGCAAGGCGAGGTGCGTAAGCCGCCTGCGGGCAGCATCGCCGCACAGGTCCAGGTAGTCTTGCGCAAGATTCTGGACATTGAGTCGGCGCAGGGCTGCGGAGGAGGTCGGCCCATCAGCAGCTGCGCGTGAGCCTGCGAGACGGCAAGGTGGAAAACGCACATGCGAGGTCTGTCAGCTGCGCCGTGTCGCGACGGAGAAGGTCGATCCAGAGCTCCCTGACAGACTGCAGGCAGCCCTCCAGCTGGCAGAGCGACTCTATCGGACACCAACATATGCGCAAGTCGAGCTCGCAGCGCTCGACCGCGCGACCCGCCCCGGCGACGACGCGAGCGAACGCGTCGATGCTGACCCGGTCCGACGTAGACCACTTCAAGACCAGCTTGGGCACGACGGGGATCTTGGCGTAGGCCATCGAGCGCCACGAGCGCGAGACGAAGGGGAGGGACCTCATCAGGGAGCGGATCTCGGGAAGGCGTTTGCGGGTGAGGGGCGGCACGGCGAGCTCGATGATGCGCAGCTGAAGCTCGAGTGGGAGCCTGGGCGCCATTTTTGCAGGTCTGCTTGGCGGTTCGAGGTGAGCGAGTGAGGAGGAGGAGGGAGAAGAGCGAGAGGCGCGAGCGACCGAGGTCCCCTTGTGCTCGCGCCCCCTTTTCCTCTCGGACAGTTTGGGCCGGCTCTTCCACAGAAAGCCTGCCGCAGAACACCTCATCACGAGAGCACACGACGAGAAAATCCAGAACGCGGGTCAGCGCTTTGTGCTGTTCGGCGACGAGTGCAGCGGCCTGGCAGCGGCGGCGGAGCTGGGCGAGGCGAGGCTGGTTCCGGGCTCGAGCTCGAGCTGTCGTTCGGCGTGCGAAGATCGGCGCTCTGTCGTTCAGATGGTGGGTGTACACCGAAGGTTTACAGGGGTCAGAGAGACTGCAGACGAGAGTGAAGGGCGACAACAACGAGCAGAAGGAGATCGTGGAGAAAAGGCAGGGCTAGAGAGGAAAGCACGGCGTGGCACCCCTGCAGGAGCGACGGGCGCGGCGGAAAGGGAGCTCTAGCTCGGCGCTCGGGTCAGGTCGCCTTGCCTGTGAGCAGGGGTGTTGAATTGGCGTCAGTCCCGCACGTGCCACTTCTGGCGCAAACGCCATACGCACCTTTGCCCTTCCCTCCTCCTGCTGCACCCGGCGCGCGCTCGTACGCGTTCGGTACCGGTCTTCGCACCTCCTCATCCGCGCCGCCACCGCCGCCGCCGTGCGCCTCCGTCTCGACACTCGCACTCGATGCCTCTGTACCTTGTGCGTGCGCGTGCCCGCAGTCGTGGTCGCCGCCGTCTCCGTGGTGGTGATGGTGGTGTCGCCGTTGCGGACGGCGGCGCGGAGCTGGTGCGCGTCCGTCGCGGCTGTCGCGCGAGCCGTCCGAATCCACGCCCGAGTCGTCCGAGGACGAGTCGCTTTCGTCAGAGGACTCGTCGAAGGGTTTTGGCTTGTGATAGATGCAGCAGACTAGACGGAGCGAAGAGTGGGCGCAGTCAGCACGAGGTGGAAGATTGGCGGGGGAGGCGAAAGCGGAGCGCACTCTTGGACTTTTTCCGGCCGAGCCCTTCGTTGTCGATCGTGTTGTCGGACCAAGTCACGCCTCTTGCCCCGGGGTCTGCCCTGCCGCGCAGGCGTAGTGTCGGCAGAGGGTTGGAGGGCCCCGCTTGAGGGTCGGATGAGGACGAGGGCGGAGCGTCGGAGACGGTGAGGGTGCGGGAGGAGTGCGAGGCTGGTGTGGGCCCTACTGAGCGGTGACCGGTGGCCATCTTGCTAATGAGTTGGCTGGCGCTGAAGTGGTCGTGGAGAAGAGAGGCGGCGACGCGCGAAGGGGCGACGACGTCGGCATCGACCAACCCCCTCGTCTTGTGCCAGACGCCCCCTGCTGACTCGCTGGTAACCGGACACGCTCTATTCGACCTTGCTGGCCCTTCGTCCGGCACTCTCTGAGCCCGGCAGTCGGTTGTTGACGCCCATTTCCGCTGCTCTCCCAACTCTCATCAGTTCGAGCTGTTCCTTGCGCTCGCAGTCCGAATACCGCTCCGTGCTTTTGCCGGGGGGCTCCGGACTGCCTCGTTCGTCCGTGCTCACGGATCGGTGCTCACACTTGGCGATGGGAGCGGTGGAGAGAGGGCTCCTGTCGAACGAGGCCGCTGCGATCGGTCAGATCCCAGCAGCTGAGCAGCGCGCTTTCGCTGAAGCAGGGCTAGTCCGCTCCCTCAATGGCGACGTGATAGCCCCGCTTGGCTCGTCGAGGAGACACCGTCCCGGCCTCCGTCTCCTCACGCCGCGCTCGACGGCCAAGAAGCCCTCTTTTGCTCACACTCATTGACTCGCCATGCCGGCGAAGCTCTTGGCCGCACAGCGTCCGCACTGGCAACTAGTACGTGTTCCAGCAAGCAGCCCCTACTCGTCGTACGCACGAAGCAGCAACCTCGTCGCCACGCGTCGCCAAGGTGAGCTCGCTGAGCGCGACTTCGGAGCCCAGCCCACAAGGCAGAGTCACCCCGGTGGGCACGGTGGTGGCAGGGCCTAAGAGTGACTGAGAGTGAATTTCGCTCACTTTCTGAACCAGCACCGAAGAAGACTCGAAGACGACAAGGGGACTGACTCTCACGCTCGCACCTCGGAGACCCAAGCGAGGCCACCGTCCGCTGCGAGTCGACGCTCCGCCGCCGCGGTATGCGCTACGGGATGGAGCACACGCAGGGTATGGACAAGCGATCCCACTCAACTACGCCACCCGAGCCCTCAAAGCTGCGCGAGCAGCCTGCGCTCCCCAAGCGGCCTCGTCGCCTCGGCGAGCTCAATCAAGCCCTTGACGTCGCCCTCGTCCCAAGCCTCCGACAGGCGCTTACGCGCCCAGATCAGCGCCTTGTCGACTTGTTCCAGGCGCTCGTACATTTCTCCGCTCTCCGCCTGCGGCGCCTCCTCGGCCAACGAGTACGGAGGCAAGAACGCCGCGAGGCGTTCGAGCCTTTCGTAGGTCAGCCGAACGTGACAGTGCTGGCAGCCATCCTTAATGGTGTCGAGCCCGCATGCCGGGATGGAGGGATGGAGCTCGAGGTGAAGGTTGAGCCCGGCGGGGAGGACGACGCGCGCTGGGATGACATCCTCGACGTAGGTGTCCTCGGACAGGTCGCCGAGCCCCAGGACGACAACCAGAAGCGGTACTGAGGTCGAACAACGCAAGGTGGGCGCAAAACCCAGATTGGCCTGCGAGTCGGAGGTGGCGGAGACGAGGGAAGGAGAGGACGGGCTGGGTCTCGGCAGGATCGTGGACGTCTGCGTAGCGGTCGGCGGTGATGTCGAGGCACTCGAGGTTTGGAGCACAGCGCGATGCAAAGGTCAGGGCGTCGACACTGTCGACGCCGTCCAGCGTGAGGGAGCGGAGCATCGGCATCATCGCGCTCCCTTCCCAAAGCGGCGCGGGCAGCTCGTCCTCGATGCTCTTATGGGAGTCGCTGGCAGCAACGACAAGCTCTTCGAGTTTTCCGAGCATGCCGAGGACGTCGAGAAGCCCTCGCCCCTGCGGTTTGTCTCGCTCTCGGCGGAGCCTGAGATCGAGGCGGCGGAGGGACTTGAGCGACGCAAGCATCGCGAGCTCGTCGACGGCGTCGTCGTAGGCGGCGCCGAGACCGAAGCGCCAGATCTGGACGTCGGTGCACCTCTCCGCGAGTGCCTTAAACGCGCTGAGGATGAACTCGTGAGAGGCGGCCGCAGCCGGCGCGAGGCGGTTGCGCCCGGCCCGGCACGCGGCCTTGACCTCGGTAAGGACGCCCATGTCGTACTCGACGGCGCGCAAGCGAGGAAGGCTAGGCAGGGCAAAGGCGGCCGCAGCGAGCCTGTCGGCCGTCGCGCCACACAAGTCGAGCCGGGTGATGCCGGCGCGCATCTCGGGAGGGATGGCTTCATGTTGGAAGAAGATGGGAGCGGCGAGCTGCTTGGCCGTGACCGTCTGCGTGTGGGCGCTTGCGTCAGCATACTGCTCCGACACGGCGACTCAAGAGTGTCACGCCGCACCTGGCAGAGGAAGGCAATCGCGACCCGGCGCAGACACTTGCTGACGAGCGAAACGGCACTGACGCCGTGACCATACCAGAAGCACCACTTGCCGCCTGCCAGCTGGGCCTCCCCAGCGTACGGGGCGGCTCGAGGCGCGGCTTCGGCGAGGGGCACGTCGCTCTCGCGCACGGCCTTGTCTTGCTGGTCGACAAGGACGACGATGTGCTTGAGGAGCTCTTGTGGGAGCTTGTGCAGCCCAGTGGGCGGCTGTGCTGGCGCCGTGCGGGGCATGGTGAAGAGGTCGAAGCCGTCGAGCTGATGAGGCGGCGCGAGGGAGCGAGGAAGTAGGGATGTGCTGGTCGGGTGTGCGGCTAGACCTTCGACTCTGGTGATGACAGAGAATGTCGGGTACTGGGACTAGCGCTCCCTTAAGCAAGCGAAGGCGTGGATAACGAGGGAAGGGCGCGAGCGCTGGCGACGGGACCCGGGCCTCGCCGTTCGCGGCCTCTCGCGCGCACAACATCGGGGCCACGTTCAGGCGGCGTAATCCTCGGGACAGATCGCAACGGCCGCTTGCGCGCTCGCAGAGAGCCCAGAGCTCGGGAGCCGAGGACCTCCTTGACAGCTCACTCCACTCGTCGTCGCACGCGGTCGTTCCAACAGATGCAGCCAATACAGTCCCTTCCTACGTCCCATTCTAGTCCGTCTGGCTCAGTACCTACCACTGCCCGTGTGCATTCTTCCTGCTCAGCGCCGGATTACAGGTGCACCACCTGCGCGCGCGCGGGGTCTCCTCTCCTCGTCAGCACCCTCCACTCTCCTCCGCGCCAGACGCCAGAGAAGGGCAAGCAAGCGAGGCACACGCACGGCAAGTCCGGGCACTCGAACGGAGGGAGGTCGTGCCGGTACCCGGTCACGTTCGAGAACGAGTGGAGCGCCGACGCGGGGAGGAAGTACGACGCGGCGATGGTGCGGATTGGGGCGTCGCCTGTGGCGGGGGCGAGGCGGTGCGCGGAGCATCAGCACGGCTTGCGCGTTCGTCTGGCCGAGTGGCCAGCTCGAGAAGCGGGAGGAGGCGAGAGGAGCCGCGAGAGAGGAAGGGGGAGGAACCACGCACCCCACCGCTCCTTGTAGAACCCGCCGGCGCGGTCCAAGTGGTTGACAAAAGCCTGGTACGGTTCGCTCTCCAGGAACTTATGCGCGTGCAGCGCATCAACGGGCGCAGTCAGCACGTGGTGCGAGAGGACGGCGCCGGGGAAGGGAGGAGCGCCTACCGAGCGGTGCACGATCTCGAAGCTGCGGGAGTGCGCAGGACAGGGTGGGCAGCGGAATAGTCAGCGATCTGCACAGTGCATGGATGCAGAGACAGGCCTGTGCGCACTTGTTGTAGTACATCTGCGGGCAAGGGGCCAAGACGGACGTCAGCCACTCTGCGAAGCGCAGGTAAGGCAGCCGCGACGGACGGCAAGGCCGGGTCCCTGCTCGAGTACGAAAGAGGGAGACTGATTGACGCACCCTCCGATTGTAAGTCTTGCCACCATCGTCACTCACGAACGACTCGTCCCTGCCGGCGGGGAAGTAGTGCCTCGGCGCCTCGCGGAAGAACTCCTGCGCCGTCTTCCACAGCGTCGGGATCACGAACGGTGCCTCCTGGTCGACGTTGGTGAAGCCTGTGAGGGTCCATGCGTGTGATCAGCGCGGGGCCAGGAGGCAGAGGACGGAGAGCGGGCGGATTGGGAAGGTCGAGGCGGGGCAGCGGCGGACGCACCGTAAGTTTTGTTGTTGCGGATCATCTGCAGGGCCGAGATGCGTCAACGATGCGCAAGAACAGCAAAAGAAGAGTGGACGCACTGTCTCGAAAGGGTCCTCTTGCTGCATCGCGCGGTCAGCTCGAGAAATGCGGTCGTGCGTCAGAACAGGGCCGCTGCGACGCACCAGCTCGCAGTGGAACGTGATGCCCTCGTCGAGGCGGAAGATCCAGTCGTACTTCTCGAGCGCAGGGTGCTTCCAGTGGAACATGGAAAAGAAGCGACACATGTTGCTGCGGTTGCCGTGCGGTGATCAGCACTGAGGCAGGGCGCGGCGAGAAGAGATGGAACGGGGCGCACCGGTAGCCGAGGGGAAAGGGGATGGTACGCAGGCCCTCGTCGATGGTCTTTTGCGGGAGCCAGTCGGGTGGGCCCCAGCCCTGCTCGTGCGTGACGACGGCTGCGGGCACTCGCTGGCGTCAGTCGGTCCGTGCCTCGCGGTGGTTGGCTCGGCAGGAGACGCACACCACGTCGCCTTGCCGTTGGTGATAAAGTCGGTGCGGTTCCTGATGGCCTCGGAGGGGAGGTGGCCGTCTGTGAGGAGCTGGATCGGGTAGCCCATCCTGCGATTGAACTTGAGCTCGATGTTCTCGAGCGTCGGGAGGAGCGCCTGGTACATGTTGCTGAACGGGTTGACGAGGATGACGATGGTGGCGTTGGCTGGGTGACCAGGGGGGTGAGCAGGGCGAAAGAGATCAGTGGAGACTGTCCAGGGTGCGCACCTCGCTGTGGGAGCGGTCCTCCTTGCCCCGAGTACATGGCGACGCGGTCCTTGACGTAGTCGCGGACGTGCGACTGGGTCGACGCTGCACCGCCAAAGAGGACGACGAGGATGGCGAGAGCGGCGAGGACGAGGCCGTTGGACGAGCGGTGCCAGAGCGACTGGCGCCCCTGCCACTTGCGCCAACCGGCGCCAGCTCCTCCGCGGGGGGTCGCTGCGGGTTGAGCCCACCTCGGACTGGCCAATCCGTGTCTTGGGGATGCGGCGAGGAGTTGCTCGGCGAGGGCGAGTTCGTCGTCGCCGTCGTCGCTGTCGTCGGCGCCGGGTGAGAGGGGCGGCGGGTACGGATGGCGCTCGTGGGCCATGGGGAAGGGGGGGGCGGGAGGGGATGAGCGGTACAGAGCGGGAGAGAGAGCAGAAGCACAAGTCAGAGCAGTCAGAGCACACACTCAGAGACGCAGGGAGCGACGAGGAGAAAGGAAACGAGAGCCGGACTTGCGGGCGACGCGACGCTCCCCCTCGTGTCGGCGCCCAAGTTGGTCACCCCACACACGCCACCTACTCGCAGCCATGGCAGAGGAACCTACTCCCTTGTCGGATGCAGACAAGGCACGCCCTCATTCTCCTGCCCCCCTCCAGACCCTCGCACGCGCTGACACGGCCCCACCTCCCTCCAGATCCGCCTCAAGCGCCTCGCAAAGCTCCAGAACCAGCAGCAGCAGAATGCAGCGGCGAGTTCCTCCTCCGCAGGACAGCCATCGACCTCGCAGGCAGCAGCGCAGTCCACCCCGACGACGTCTGCTCCACCCCCAGCTCCATCGGTGCCGTCATAAACCCCCCCCCCCCTTCCGCACATCGCACGGCGGTGCAGCTGACTCGAAGCGTTGCCGTGCACCCTGCAGCCTGCACCCAAGCCTCGCCCTCAGCCGCCCAAACCCGCTGCCGAGCAGGCGACCCCGGCCAGGCAGCCTCGCACCGCTACCCCTCAGCAGCCGCAGCGCTTCACAGACTCGTTCGACCAGTGGCAGGACAGGGCCATTGCGACCATCCTCAACGTCACCTTGAGCGTGCGTCCCTACATCTGGCTCGCGTCACGAATGTGCCGATGCTGACGACGGCCCTCCTGCCCTTCCTCTCCCTCGGCTCGCGCGCCCTCTGCAGGCTGATGTCGCACAATCGTCCAACTGGGCCACCGTCTACCTCAAGGATGTCGCACAGGAGCTCGATGACGAGGAGCCGAGTGCGTCTCGCCCTCGTACCCGTCCCTGCGCCTCCTGCTCACCGCGCCCTTGGCAACAGCTTCGCCCCGTCCGCATCCGCTCCGCGCCGACCTTGTCGACCGCCTCATCCTCGCCCGTCTCTCCCTCGCACCCAGCAACATGACCGACGACCCCGAGCAGGTCACCGTCATCGCCGCGTTGCCCGCGCAGCAGACGGCGTTCGAGTACCTCGGGTCGTGCTGGCGTCGCGAGAGGCAGGAGCGCATGCGCGTCATGGCCAAGAAGGTGCGCGGTCTGCTTCCATGCGTCCAAGCTTCAGTCCTGTGGCGCTGACTCGGGTGTGGCTCGGCAGGACGCGGACCTGGACGAGGCAAAGAGGCGGTTCGAGGTGCTCGCGCAGGTCAAGGCGCTGCTCGTGTCGTACATTGGCCTCGTCCTGCAGGACTCGACCATGTTCCCGCAAGACCATGTCACGTACGCCCCGTCTCGTCCTCGTCGATCGTGTCCTGTGTCCGTGGATTCCGCTGACGCTCCTCGCGCCTCCTGCGACTCAGCGGCAAGCCACTCGGGGCGCTCGAACTCGAACCGCTCCTCATCCCGCCTTCGACCGTGGTCCCTGCTGGCCAGCTCCAGTCCGGCGACGCCGCCTCGCTCCTGACCGACCTCGCCGCGCGCTTCACCCCCTCGCCCGCCAACGACTACGAGTCGGGCCTCGACGAGATGCTCGCGCCCCTCTTCTCCAAGTGGAACGCCCACCTCCTCGGACACAAGCTCGACATCGGTGGAGGCGGCGGCGCGCCCGGCTCGGTCGGGTACCGCGAGATCCTCAACGCCGTGCAGACCCTGTCCGAGATCAAGGCGGTCGCGGCGTGCTTGCCGACGCTCAAGGGCTGGGATGCCGCGACGGAGCCGGGCGCGACGGCCAATGAACTCGAGTACCGCAGCGTGCTGGGCCCGCTGCTCCGGCTCAGCGCCTTCCCTGACGGTGCGGTGCGTTGGCTCTCTCCTCCCTCTTGTCTCCTGTCTCCGCGCGCACAGCGCTTCGCAGGGCCAGAGACTGATGTATGCGGGTGGGACGCAGCCCGCCCTCCCACTGGCGTACTTCCCCGAGCCGAGCACGATGGGCCGCGGCAACATCAACAGCGCGAGCGCCAGTCTGCGCGGCACGCTGAACGGCGTGCAGGTGCGTCATTCCCTTCTTCTCTCTCTCGCTCACGCCTCGCAACCCTGACCGTACCTGCTGACCCACCGCCCAACGCAGAACACGCTCTTCCGCATCCTCGACAACATTGTGCGCTCGTCGCCCACGGCGCGCGCCGCCGTGCTCGACCTGCTCGGGCACGCCGCGGCGCTCAACGCCAAGCGCGCGGCGATGCAAGTCGACCCCAAGACGGTCTCGACCGAGGGCTTCGTGCACAACCTCCACTACATCCTCCTGCGCTTTGCCGAGCCCTTCATGGACGCCTCGTACTCCAAGGTGCGTACAAAGCCACGCGTGTTCTCCTCTTGCCGCGTGTGCGTTGATGGAGAGTGAAGGTTTGTTGACCGTGTGGGCGATGCGCGCAGATTGACAAGATCGACCCGCTGTACTACAAGCACTCGAACCGGATCAACGTCAAGGACGACACCAAGATCAACGCGACGCAGCAGGAGAGCGACGCCTACTACTCACACTCGACCAATGACTCGCGTGCGTCGGCTCGTCTGGGCTGGCTGGCATGGTCTCGCTCTCGTCCGCGGCGCAACTGACGCCCGTCTCGCACCGGCAAACCACGCAGCTCTGCCACCCAACTTCATCTCGGAGATCTTCTTCCTCTGCGCGCAGTACCTCCACATCGGCCCGCTGCACGCCATCAAGGAGCACAAGGGCATGCGGCAGCAGGTCTCGCACATGACGCGCCAGCTGGCAGACATCGAGGCCGACACGACGTGGCGCGGGGTGCGTCGCTCTCAACCCGTGGCTGGGCCGCTCGCTCGACGCTGCTCAGACTGACGGTGAAGTCTTCCATTACGCAGACGCCGCAAGAGGCAGCGACGCAGGCAGGTCTCGACCGGTACAAGGCGCGTCCTCTTTGTCCCTCTCCCGCCCGAATTCCCCACTGACCTGCGCCGAAAGCGCGTGCGGACGAGCAGAAGAAGATTGAGCAGTGGCGCGCGCACCTCCTCGCGTACGAGGTGCAGCTCCTCGACCCAGAGTACCTCGCCAAGTGCGCAAACTTCGGGAGCCTCGTCATGGCGTGGCTCGTGCGCCTCGTCGACCCGCTCAAGGGCCACCCGCAGACTCGCATCAGGTGCGTCGTTTTGACCTGCTCGCTCGATTGGTGAGCGTCGTCGGAGGCGAGGGATGCTGACGCGCGGACGAGCCTTGAATACAACGCAGCTTGCCGCTCCCGGACGAGACGCCCGAGGTGTTCCGCATGCTGCCCGAGTTCCTCATCGAGGACATCACCGAGTTCCTCAGCTTCACATCCAAGTGCGTCCTGCGTTCGCCTCCCGCCTGATCCGTGACCGTCGACTGACGCGCCCACGCTGCGCACAGGTTCGCGCCGCAGGTCCTCGAGACGAGCTCGCAGGACGAGCTCATGAGCTTCATGCTCGTCTTCCTCTCGACGCCCTACATGAAGAACCCCTACCTCAAGGGCCAGTTTGTCGAGGTGCGCAAGCAGCCCGCCCATTCTCCTGATCGCAGTGCAGCCCCGGCTGACTGTGGCGCGACCCGCAGATCATGTACTACCTGTCGCGGCCGACTTACTCGGCCCCGCGTGGCTGCCTCGGCGACGTGCTCAATTTCCACTCGCTCGCGCTCAAGAACCTCATGCCTTGTCTCGTGCACGCCTACATCGGTGCGTCGGTCGGCGCTTCTCCTCGTCGAGGACGATCAGCTGACGGATGTTGTGCGCGTCGACTCCGCAGAGATCGAGGTGACGGGCTCGCACACGCAGTTCTACGACAAGTTCAACATCCGCTACTACATCACGCAGCTCTTCAAGCTCGTGTGGATCAACCCGACGCACCGCGAGTCGCTCAAGCGCGAGAGCCAGTGCGTAGACGTGGTTCTCTTCACTCGCTCGGCCGACGAGGCGCCTCTCTGACGGCCCCGCCGCGTGCCGCCCTCAGAGTCAACTTTGACCGCTACGTGCGCTTTGTCAACCTGCTCATGAACGACACGACCTACCTGCTCGACGACGCGCTCGAACACCTGAGCAAGATTGTCGACCTGCAGCGCGCAATGGCCGACACAGCGGCGTGGGAGGCGCGGCCCGCCACCGAGCGGCAGGAGAAGGAGAAGCTCCTGCGGCAGTACGAATCGACCGTCAAGTCTGACCTCGACCTCGGTCACGAGTCGTTGCGGCTGCTCAAGCTCTTCGCGCACGAGACAAAGGAGCCGTTCCTGACGCCCGAGATCGTCGACCGCCTCGCCGCCATGCTCGACTCGAACCTGTCGCTCCTGGCCGGCCCCCGGTGCCAGGACCTCAAGGTCAAGGACCCAGAGAAGCTCAAGTTCAGGCCCAAGGAGCTCCTCGCCGACGTCCTGGCGTGCTTCCTCGAGCTGGGCCCGCACGCCCAGTTCCAGGCCGCCGTCGCCAAGGACGGCCGCAGCTACTCGCGCGACCTGTTCAACCGCGCGCAGCGCATCGCGGCAAAGACGGCGATCCGTACCCCGGACGAGCTGCGCGCCCTCGCGGCGTTTGTCGACAAGGTCGAGGCCGTCAAGGTGGCCGAGGCAGAGGACGACGCGCTCGGCGACCTCCCCGACGAGTTCCTCGGTGCGTCCTTGCGCCTGCCCCCCCCCCCCTCTGTCTCTCCCCTCGCCATCAAGGTCCGCACTGACCCTTTTGATCGTCGCGCCCGCGTCGCAGACCCGCTCACGTACGACGTCATGCGCGACCCGGTCCTGCTCCCCTCGAGCAAGACGATCGTCGACCGCTCGACCATCAAGCAGCACTACCTCTCGGACCCGACCGACCCCTTCAACCGCCAGCCGCTCAAGTGGGACGACATTGTCGACGCGACGGAGCTCAGGACCCAGATCGAGGCGTTCCTCGATGAGAGGAGGAGGAAGAAGGCCGAGGGCGCGGCGGGGGCCGGGGCGGACGAGGAGGTCGTCGCGATGAAGGTCGACGAGGCGTGATGGAAGTTTGAAGGAGGAGGAGGCGCAGGAGGTTCGCTTGTCTTCCGTCTGTCCATCTTTTGCAACCGCTCGCTCTCTTTCGCATGCCCCAGTCTGATAGGGCGACGGAGTGTGGGACTGAGAGTAGGTTGCATTGGGGGAAACCGGCGGAGAGTGCGAGAGAGGAGGTCTGCACGAGATAAGAGAGGGGGTTGGCCGGACACGGAACCGAAGGGGGCGGACGACTTGACGACTTGACGACTTGACGACGACGACGGGGCGAGCGCGAAAAGGGCGGAGAGGTGCGAAAGGCAAGGAAAGGGGGGATGTAGACAAGTTCAACAAGGTACAGCAGCAAAGGAGGTGGCAAGCGAGGCGAGCGGCAGAGAGACGCGAGCGGGCGACGCAGATCAGAAGAAGAGCCTGTGCGCGGGACAACCGAAACAGGTCAGCGCAACCCATAGGCGACACGCCTGAAAAGAGGGGCACGACCACGCACCAAGTGACGACAAAGACGCCAAAGGCGATCCCGGCGACGACCTGCACGGGGACGCCCTCCTGCCCCTTGAGCTCGACCACGGCCTGAGCCGTAGTCGCCTCCTTGGACGAGCGGTCGACGGCGCCCGCGCCGCGCGAGCGCAGCGTCGCGGCCGTCGACTCGCTCGCGTCGAGCTGCTTTTGCAGGCGCGCGATCTCGGCCTTGGCCGACGCGAGCTCGGAACGCAGGCGCGACGCTTCGTCTGAGCCGGTGGCGGGCGAGGAGGAGGTGGTGGAGGACGTGGTGGTGGTGGTGGTCGTGGTGGGGGCGGTGGTGCTCTTGGACGCGGGGGACGCAGCGGGGGAGGAAGAGAGGTACGCCGGTCCGCCCGACGACGGGATGGGCGCGTTGCGCTCGATCGCGTTGGCGACGCCTCCGAGGCCGACAGCCGCCGCGGCGCCTGCCGCGGCGCCACTCGCAGCGGCAGCGACGTCGCGCGCCTTGTCTGCCACCGGAGCCGAGGCAGAGTCGGCGGGGGGAGGGGACGTCGAGGTCGTGGCCGGGTTGGGCGACGCCGAGAGACCGCTGCTGTTACCCGCCGGCTGCGAGGGCTGCTGCGCGCCCTGGTTGATGGTCGATGCGAAAGACGAGTCCATGCCCGAGGCGCGCGAGGCGTCGAGCGTCGAGGACTGCGCGAGCGGCATGGTGGTCAGGTCAGGTCTCGACGGCCAAGGCGAAAGACGACAGGGGAGGCACGCACCGTCTCTTCGGGGATGGAAGCGTGGGCCTCGGCGTCGGCAGCAGGGAGGTAGGCGCAGCGGATCTTCTGCTCAAAGAAGAGGCTCTGTTCGCATTCCGGACGCGCCTTGTCCTCCTTGTCGACCAGCGCCCACTGCGCGCGCGCGCCGGGACTCAACTGCGTCAGTGACGCTCACGTTGGTCCGAGTGGCACTTGGGCTTGAAAGGGCGCACCAGCTCGGCGAGGGGAACGTCTTCGCGCTCGGGAGTGATGATGACGCTCTGCACGAGGAACTTGTCACGGCACTTTGCGCCGGGCGCCGGGTCCTCCTTCATGGGCTGCAGGAGGACTGTGGGACGTCGGAGGAAGCGTCAGTGAGTGACCTTGGCCGCCTCGTGTGCCGTGGGCGGGCGGGCCGTGCAGTCGACCGGCTCCTCGGCAAGCAGGGCTCGGGGAGCAAGACGCGGGACGCACCCTGGACCTCGACGGTCTCGCCCGGCTCGATCCTGCCCGAGTTTGGGCGGACACAGTACTGCTTGGGGGCGGTCGTCTTGACCTTGTAGGCGACGGCCTGCTGGTTGTGGTTCGACACGCTCAAGGTGCGCTTGACGAGCTGGGTGAGGGGGCCTGCATGTGTGTCGAGAAGGCATGGGATGACGAGCGGGTGCAGGCAACGATTGCGAGGGTCGGGAGAACGAAGAAGAAGGGCGGGGGGGGGGAGAGGGCGTCAGCGGGGTGGGGAGTGGAGGGGGAGTAGGGAGGGGGCCACAGAGAGAGGGAGAGAGAGGGGCCGAGGGCGTACGCTGGAAGCCGAGCTGGCTCGATGGAGACAGAGTGACCGACATGATGGCCTGGAGCACTGCTGGGAGGGCAAGAGAGGAGGGGGACGAGGACGAGAGCGAGGGGTCGCCGCTGCGCTGCCTGTCGCCTGCGAGAGCCGCAGAGCCTCGACCCCCTTGCGCCTCGACCTCCTCCACCATCCACCCCACCCGCACAGACGCCATGCTCGCCTGGCAACCCCTCCGCACCCTCGCACGCGTCGCATCCCGCCCTTCGCTCCCCTCCACCTGGTCCCTCCTCTCACCGCCGCGCCTTTTCTCGTCATCCGCGCCTCAACTCCTCGTCAGGAAACCCACAAAGTACAAGCTAAAGACTCACCAGGGTGCCGCAAAGCGCTGGAAGGCACTCGCAAACGGCGAGTTCAAGCGCGTGCGTCTCCCCCTTCCTCATCCTCCTCCCGGTCTGGCGAACTCTCCCCCAGCTGACCACCGAGCACCACCACCCTCCTCGACCAGGCCAAGGCAGGGCGCGTCCACCTCAACAGCAACGGCGGCATGTCGCGCGAGCGCCTCAACCGCCTCGGCGAGCCCGCCTTTGCGCGGCCAGCGTGGAAGAGGACCCTCCGGCGGTTGCTCCCCTACGCATGAGGGCGCACCTCTCGAGGTGGGGTGCGCAGGTCGCTTGCGGACGGTTGTAAGATACGCGGGTTTTAGCTCATTGCGCTCCCGAGTGGAGAGACCGGTCAGAAGGAACGAAATCGGTCGGAAGGAACGAAAAGCGATGCGATGAAGGCAGGCCTATGCTACAACTCCTCCTCCCCCTTCCCTGCGTGCACTCAGTGCACCCTCGCCACCTCCTCGAGCAACCTGCCGACTTCCTCCCTTCCGAGCGCGAGCCGCTCGGGGTCGCTCCGCCCGGCAATGACGCGGTCCTGCTCCTCGGGCGACAAGTCGAGGAACTGCTCGACGAACAAGCCGTCGACAAAGCCCGAAAAGGGTTGCGACTCCTTGTCGCTCTTGTACGCGCGGTACCTGTTTCCCCGAAGCGTCAGCGCCTCAGAAGCGAGAGATAGACAGCGGAGACAGCCGACGCACTCTTCCTGTGCGAGCCCACCCACGCCCTGTACGACGGCGCGCAGGTTGCGCTCGACGCCAGAGAGGACCTGGCCCGCCTCGGCCGACAGCGACGCCACGACGCCGATGCTGCCCGCCGACGTCGCAAACAGGAGCTGCGGGCTCACAGCGCCGGACGAATCGCCGACGGCTTGTCCGAGCGAACCTGCATTTGATGGACGCGCGCACCGCACGTCAGCGTGGCACAAGGCGGTCCTTGGTCAGAGCGTAGGAGCGTACCGGGCCGGAAACGCGAGACCATCTCGCCGAGGTGCCACTGCCCCCTCGCCTGGAGCATCCCTGCGTCTTCGAGCCTGCCCGCCCTCTCGGCCCCCTCGTCCCTCTCGAGCGTGAACAAGTTGAGGTCCGTCTCGGCCCCGAGGACCTCGCTCCCGCCCGCGAGCGGCGCCACACCGAGCATGTACCGGCTGCGGTAGTCGCGCGCCACTTCCTCGAGCCGGCCTTGCATCGGGGCCGACGCGGGAGGGTGGTACCGCAGGAGCGTCACGCTGCGCAGCGCGTCCCCGACGAGGAGCGTCCCGTCCCCTAGCCCCTCCCCTGCGCCTGCTCCTGCTCCTTGGGGTTCCCGCGCCGCGAGCGTGTACGCGACGAACGCGCCGCCCCACGTCGCCGAGAGCGCAAGCGACCCATCGGCCCCGAGCGCCCAGACCGCCACCTGCGAGTTGACCGCCGTCGCGACGTACCCGACCTCGCTGCCCGCGCCCGACAGCGCCAGCTGCACCGCCGCGTAGGGGCACCCGCCCACGCGCGTCTCGCTCGCGCGCTCGAGCGCCGCGGCGCCCGTGTCGCCGTCGAGCGACGCGCGCAGGACGAGCAGCCGCCCCTCGGTGGGCTCGCTGTCGGGCGTCGAGGGCGCGCGCGTCGTGCCCACGAGGAACAAGGCCTCCCCGGCCGGCGACGCGCGCACGAGCGTGAGCGACTGGGCTTCCTCGCCCGGGTCGAGGGTGAGGGTCGCGCGGGCTGGGGATTGTTCACTCGTCGTCAGCCCAGTGATGCGCTGGTTGCCGGAGACAGAGAGGGAACGCACTGGCAAAGTCGTCCCCAAGCAGCCTCACGACCCCCCTCACGGTCACCTCTCCCGTCGCGCGATCCACGTCCCTCCTCGCGCACGCAACGACAAACACGCCCCTCTCTGCGTCGTGCGCGATCCGGCGCGGCTCGTCCTCGTCAAGCGGAACGGTGCGCACGTCGACTTGCTGGATCGCGCCGACCTTTGCGAGCGTGAGGGACGACGACGACGCGAGGGCGAGGATGCCAGAGGGGAGGGGGGCAACGGCGTGCGTGTCCTGCGTTTCCTCGCCATCCGTCAGCTCGTGGTGCGTGCGAGAGAGAGCGCGAGAGGAGAGACACGCGAGGCGCGCGACTCACGGCAAGGTTGACACCCGAGTATGCGAGCCGGTCCTTTGACCGACTGACGATGGTCGGCCGGTCGCTCGCGACAAAGACGGCGCGGTCGTCGCCGTGGCCGCCGACCTCGGTCAGCGTGAGGGGCCTCTTCCCGAGCGGGACCGCCTTGGCGCTCGATGGCGGCGCGAACGCCCCCTTGCCGCCCGCCGCGGCCAGGTCAACCGGCAGAGAGACGAGCGTGCCGTCGCCCAGGCCAGCGAGGAGCGTCGCCTCGTGCGCCCCGTTGGCGCCGTTCGACGCCGAAAAGGCCGTCAGCGCGACCGAGCGGATGAGGAACGTCGAGTCGATGGTGTGCGTCGCGCAGGGCTCGAGGGAAGACGAGCCGAGCGCGACGAGGTGGATCTCTTGCGTGGTCCACAGCGCGACGGCGGCGTGCGCGCCTGTCGGGGAGAGCGCGAGCGCGGCGATGTCGTGCGGGAAGGTGGTCGACCTGCGGACAGAAGGAACAGAGTCAGCGCTGCAGCGCGGGCGCAGTGGGACATCGGGCGCGGGGGCGTACCCAGCCTCGACGAGCGCCCCGCCCTCGGCACGGAGCACGACGAGCCCGCCCCCCTCGACAGCGACCGCGATGCATCCGCCACCCTCGCGCGCCGCCGCGGCCGTCACCTTCTTGTTACCCCCCGCGGGCTGCCACCGCCCGCCGTCGTAGCTCACGCCCTGCGCCGTCACCTGCACGACGACCCCGCCGGCGAGCACGCCCGCGAAGAGCGTCGCGGCGTCGCTCGTGAAGAAGGGGAGGTCAAGCTCTTCGAGGTCGAGCTCGTCGGCGTCGGCAGCATCGTCCCCCTCTGCACCCCTGACGAGCTTGAACACGCGCGTCTCGTCAAAGAAGCCCAGGACGAGGAGCTCGTCCAGCGCCTGTGCCTGCCCCTCGCCCAGTGACGGACCCGCGAAGGCCCACACGCGCTGCACGCCCTCGACCTCGAGGCTCGCGAGCTCGTGCAGGCCGACGCCGCTGCGCACGACGCGGAGCGAGCCCGACTTGTACGCGCCCGAGCACGTCACGACGTAGCCCTGCGAAGCGCACGGTTCCCTCTCGCGCGTCAGCACCCGCCGAGGACGCAGGGGACAAGAGGCCAGGAGTTGGACGCACGGCAGAAGACGACGCCGCGTCGGCGACGACGACAAAGTCGAGGATGGGCGCGAGCGACGCGTAGCTCTCGACGAGGGACAGCTCGTCACCGCCCGTTGAAGCCGGACCGTCGTCCTGCATCGCGTCGGAGGGGAGAGCCAGGTTGGGCAGGCGCACGAGCTGCGAGTCGCCAAAGCGCGACGAGAGGTAGACGGTCGAGGGCGAGAGGGGGACGATCGACGTCGCCGAGGCGGCCTGCGAGGGGGACGTGTCGTCAGCTGAGGCCGAGGGACTTGGGGTGCGAAAACGACGCACATCGCCGAGATCCTGCACTGAGAGGCTCGTGACGCGCGAGGTGCCAGAGAGCGACGCCGTGACGAGGAGGAGCTTGCCAAAGAGGTCGCCGAGGAGGAGACGGTCGCGCGACAGCGCCGCCCAGCTGCGACGCGACGATCGCAAGTCAGCTCTGCGCCGAGCTCGAGGTTCTAGGACGTGAGAGTGACGCACGCCGTGACGCGCGAGACGGGAAGGCGACACCTCGCCGCAGCACCGGCCGCCTCGTCCGTCGCGCGGCCCTTGCCCTTGTCACCCTCCTGCCCGTCAGCGCTGTTCCCTCCCGCGGGGACAGCGTACCACGCCAGCGACTCCTCGCCCACGACAGCGACGCCGCGCGCGAGCGGGATGGCGAGCTCGCTCCCCGGGTCGGCGAGGACCTGCTCCCTCAGCGGTCCGTCGGCGAGCTCCTTCTCTGCGAGGTCGACAGCGAACGTCGCGAGGACTTTGTGGCCCGTGTGGGAGGCGTAGACGGCGGCGAGGACGGGCGCGGGCGAGGCGGCGGCGAGGAACGCGAGCGACGAGACGTTGAGGGTCGAGAGGCGCACGTTGTAGCTCGTCGTGAGGTCGATTGTGCTGCCCGAGTCGCCCGTCGCTGCGCCGCGCGAGGCCCTGCGCGAGGACGACGACGACGACGAGGCGGCTGCTGCGGTGCCGGTGCCGGCGCCGGGGAGCGGGACGACGCGGACGAGGCCGGCGTAGGCATGGACGACGAGGCAGCGGTTCTCTGGGTCGACGAGGATGTCCTGGTACTCTGCGAGGCGGCCAAAGGGTTCGTGGATCGAGATACTCGAGGCGGTGACGACTCTGGGGCTCGCGGCCGGGGCGGTCGGGTCGGCGGTGAGGACAAAGAGGCGGAGGCAGGTGGTGAGGACGACGAGGGACGCCGTGTCGTGTCCCTGTGGGAGGGTTGCACACGCACGAGTCAGCTGCAGGACAGATGTCTGGATGGGGAGGCGACGCGACGACGCACTGCGAGGTGGACGGCGGAGAAGGCGGCGATGCTCGACAGGACGGGGACTTGGTGGACGAGGGTGAGGTGGTGGTCGTTGGTGACGGTGCTGAGTTCTAGGCGGGTGAGTTTGCTGCAGCAAGGCGGTGAGTGGGTGAGTGGGTGCGTGTGGAGGCGGGGAGGGACGCAGTGGAGCGGGGAGCTCACTTGACGACGAGCGTGTCGCGATGAGGGTGGAAGAAGCGGGCTGAGAGTGCGCCCAGCTGGGCTGTAGGGCCCTGAGTCTGAGCGACGTAGAGCATGGTCGCGCAGGAAGGGAGAGGAGTGAGGCGATGAGGACGAGACGCCCGCGTCGTCCGAGTCGACTTGTTGCACCGACCCTCACACGCAGTTACCCAGTGCCCACGAACCTCGTCGAGTTGCACCCTTGCACGCGCCTGTATGGCCCCCTAGTCCCACCCCTTGAGCCCCTCTGCCCGCTCTCTGCACCACCCACTCTCCCCCACTCGGAGCCCCGGCGACCCTCGGCACCCAATGTCGTCCGCGTCCACCTCGCCAGACGAGCGCACCCCGCTCTTCGACCCACCAGACCTCGAGGCCGCTGCACCTCGCTCAACCCGCACCCTCACCCCTCTCCGCTCGCCGCCCTCGTCCCTCGCAACCGACGGCCCGTCCCGCCCGAGGAGCATCCGCAGCCTCGCCTCGTACGGCACCGCCACCGGCCGCAGGTCCCCTTCCCCGTCTCCCTCCCTCGACGACCGCGACTCGGCCCACCGCCGCAAGAAGCGCCCAAGGTCGGGCGCACGCTGGGCGGGACAGGTGCGCTCTCGCCTCCTGTGCATCAGCATCGCCGTGCTCCTCGCCGTGTGCGTCTACGCGAGCTTTGTCGAAGACTTTATGGGCAACGTCGAGGCCGCCATCTCGTGCGCCACCTGCATCGGCCTCCTCGCGCCCCTCCAGGCCCTCGCCAACCTCGGCGACGACGCCTTTGTCGACCTCTTTGTCGGCTTCTGCACCCGACTCGGCGTCCGTCCCTTCCCTCCTCTGCGCACAGACGCGGCAGTCGGGCTGACGCTCAGACCCCCCAGATCGAGGACGCCGACGTGTGCGCCGGCGCCGTCGGCACCCAGGCGCCCATCCTCGCGCATGACCTGCGCTCGATCGCACTCGCCTCGCCCGCCGCAAAGAACTTCTGCACCACCATCTTTGGCCTGTGCCCCCTGCCCAACACGATCCCGCACACGGTCAACCTCACAGGGGCGCCCGCGACGGCCGACGCAGATCAACCAGGAGCGGCTGTTGCGAAGGGAGGGAGGAGGCGCGTCAAGAAGCGGTGGGAGTCAAAGGGGAGAGAGCCGTTCAAGGTGGTGCACATCAGTGACGTGCACGTCGACCGGAGCTACGCCGTGCGTTCGGCCCCCTGCCCCAGCCGTCGAGCCTGCCTCGCTGACCACCTTGCCCGTGCGAGGACAGCCTGGCGCAGCGACCGACTGCACAAAGGTCATCTGCTGCCGCAACTACGGGCCCGGGTCGCTCGGTGACACCGTCAAGCACCCCGCGGGACCGGTGCGTCCCCTCGTCGTCCGCTTCCCCCGCTTCCGCTGACCGGACTCTTTTCCCTCCTCCCCAGTTTGGCCACAAAAAGGTGCGATCTCGCCCCTTTGGCGCTCTGTTCCGTAACCGCTGACGCACTCGCACTGTATGCAGTGCGACGCCCCCGCCGCTCTCGTCGAGAGCATGTTCCGCGCCATCGACCAGTGCGTCCCTCGCTCCACCTTCTCAATCCTCTCGCGCGCACTACCACTCAAGCCACCCACTGCAGCTTCGTGCCCAACAAGAGCTTCTCGATCTTCACCGGCGACGTCGTCGAGAGCGCCGTGTGGACCGTGGACGAACCGGTTCGTCCCCGCTCGCCTCTTGTGACACGCAGGGTGTGTGCGCGCGCTGACGCCCTCGACGGCGCAGCTCGTCACTGCCGACATGGAAGCCTGGCACGCAGACATGCAGCCTGTATCCTACCCCGTCATCGGCAACCAGTCCGTCCCTCTGGCTCTCCTTTACTGACTTCGCGTCCCGCTGACTCCCCCTTTCGGCCCCTCCCGCAGCGACGTCGCCCCGGTCAATGCCTTCCCCCGCAGCACCTCTCCGCAGTCGTCCGCCTCGGACTGGGTCTTTGACCTCGCCGCGCGCGACTGGGAGAAGTGGATCGGCCGACGCGCGGCCGAGCAGGTCAGGACCAGGAGCGGGTGCTACTCGCGCGTGCACCCGGGCACCGAGCTGAGGATCATCTCGCTCAATACGAACTACTGGTGTGTGCAGCTTGCGCGTTCTCTGGGAGTTGTTCGGGCGAGAAGACGAGCTGACAGAGGTGGCGGGGGCGGCACGCAGGTACAAGCAGAACTGTGCGACCCACATCGGCGCTTCCTCGCTCGCCGTTTCAGCAGCGCTGACCCCGTCTCCCGTCTCGCCCCGACAGTCTGGCTGTACGACTCTGACGTGCCGATCTGGGATCCGAACGGGATCCTCTCGTGGCTCGCCGAGGAGCTCGACGCGGCCGAGCAGGCAGGTCAACGCGCCTGGATCAGTGCGTCCTGCCCTCTCCCCTTTCCTTGCGTCGCGCTCGCGCTCGCGCAGAGACTGGAACGCCTGCACACGCAGTCGGACACATGCCGTTTGGCAAGGTCGACGCGATGCGTGACCAGAGCAACTACGCCAACCAGATCTTCCAGCGGTACCACGACACGATCGCGGCGCACTTTTACGGGCACAGGTGCGCGCGCTCTGCCCGCTGACTCGAGCTCTCTCTCCGACGAGTAGCGCTGACTGGCTGGCATGCACGACCCGCAGCCACGTCGACGAGTTTGAGATTGCGTACCCGGACTACGACAACCGCACGGCCGAGAACGCCAACGGCATTGCGTTCATCTCGGGCGCGCTGACGCCGACGAGTGGGAACCCCGTCTTCCGCGTTTACGACATCGACCCCGACTCTTACGAGGTCATGGACTTTGTGCCGCACTACGGTCCGTCTTCCCTCCCTGTTCCGCTCCCTGCGCCCGGGCTGACTGACGCTTTCCCTCTGTGTCCGCGCACTCCGCGCAGCCAACCGCTCCGACCCGCAGTTCCAGGTCGACCCAGTCTGGAAACCGTACTACTCTGCGCGCGAGAGCTACAACTCGTTCCTCGAGCCCGAGCACGCCTTTCCCGACTCTGCGCCCCTCAACGCCACGTTCTGGCACCGCGTCACAGAGGTCTTTGAGCGCAACCAGTACGTCCTCGCGCGTCCTTCTCTGTGTGGGGTCGGTCCGGTCGATCGAGGCTTGACGCTCCCTCCCATGGCGGCGTAGGACCGTCTTCCAGCTGTTCAACGAGCGCCTGTCGCGCGGGGGCAAGATCGAGGACTGCTCGGGCCCCGTGTGCAAGAACAACACGATCTGCATGCTCCGCTCGATGCGCAGCGAGTCCAACTGCGTGCGTGGCTGCCCTTCGTCTCTTGGGCGACGCGATGCGGGCTGATGAGAGGCGCACGCGCGCGAGAGGGCAGGCCGTCATCCAGCCGGGTTTGTCGTTCAAGGACCAGAAGCGCGACACGGACGTGCGTCCCTTTCCCTCGTAGTTTCCTTTCCCGCCCTTTGGCGCTCGCTGACGTGCGCGAGTCCGCCATCAGGCCGTCACCGAGCCGCAGCGCGACGAGGAGGCCTCGCCCTCGGCATCGTCCTTCTCTCCCGGTCCCGCACGCGCACCCGACGGGCCCGGACAAGAGGAGGAAGAGTTTGCCCAGTCGAGGCAGCACGACTTCTTCGCGTGCGAGGGGCCCGGACTCGCGAGCATGCTGCGCAAGCTCGGCAGCGGGCTCGCACTGCCGCCTCCTGCTGCGGGTGCTCCGGGGCCGCCGGGGCGGCTCGGGGTGCTGAGCGCGGCGGGGAGGAAGAAGAAGGGGGCCAAGGAAGCGCAGGCGGGCTCTTTCTCTCCGCCTCTCGCATGCCGACCGCACGTGCTGACGAGATGGCCATCGCACGCGCAGTTCTCGGCGCTGCGGGCGTTTGAGCAGGAGGCGCACGGGGCGGTCCGGAGGCACAAGCACCGGGGGCGCAAGCAATGGCTCAAGAGTCTCGTGGGCGCGGGGATGTAGATAGCCTAGACAGCGGACCTGTTGTATCAATTCCCCTGGCCCAAGGCATTTCGTACGAGGGAGGAGAAAGCTCGCGTTGGGAAGGTCCGAGAGATCGTGCATTGCACGGCCTGCGTAGCGGCTGTCAAGGCGAGACCCCGTCGCCTCTTGCTCTGTGACGTCTACGAGGACGCTCGCGCTCTCGGGTCGCGACTGACGCCGGCGGAGGATGAGGAGGCCCCGACGGCGGCGACGATCGAGCATTGCTCCTGCGCAGGCACGGCCGTTTGTCGGTCAGCGGTCAGCGGTGTGGAGAGGGTTTTCAAGGGGTGTCGAGACGCACAGATGCTGCTGGGAGCCTCGGCTCGGGGGGCGCAACGGGCGTCGATGGGCGCGGGCCCGTCACTCGTGCGCGAGTCGGAGTGGGCTCAGCGTCCCAAGCCCTCTTTGCCGCCCTTTGCGACCCAGCCGAGCGGCCAGGGTTCGGTAGCGGGCACGACGACCTTCTTGACGCCTGGCGAGCCGTACGTCTCGAGCATCTTGTCGCCGCGGCGCATGAGGTGCTCGATCGCCGAGACGTCCTTGCGCTTGAGGCCGCCGCCGAGAGAGGGGTGGCGGAACTGATGAGAGACGAAGGCGAACCAGGCGGGGCGGTGTTCCTGCGATGCGGAGAGAGGGAGGGATGAGGGTGAGCCGACGACCGGGCGGGGCCGCGGAGGAGAGGGAGCGCACGAGTGGCTTGGAGGCGACGAGCTGGAGGGCGCGCTTGTAGAGGGTGTAGACCTGTCGCTGCAGTCCAGTGATCCTGCGTGGAGCCATGATGGTCGGTGGAGGTGTGGGCTGCGAGAGAGCTGGTTGCTGCTGGCTCGACTCGAGACTCGGTGCGACCTTAGCGTCAAGTCGTCGACGCCGAGTCGGCGCACCCCCCCGTCCTCCCTCCCCCTCCTCCCCCTCTCACCCCACCTCGTCCCCTTCGCCTCTCAGACCACCATGGTGAGCTCCAGCCGCCACCTTGATCTCTCTCAGCGCCCCCTATGTCGGCTCCAGCGCCCCGGCGGCCACGCCCACCCGCTCGTCCCCCCTCGCACCGCGTCATCAAACCTCGCCCGCTCATGGCTTTACAGCCCCGCCGGACGCGCACTCAAGGCACAGCGGTGTCCCCCACTGTTCTTCTAGATCACTGAAGACGCTCACGACCCGCCTGTGCACTCGACCGCACCTGGGGGAGCGGGCAGCGTGGGGCGTGGGCGGCTGGCTGCCCGTGACCTGGCGCGTCGTCAGGCGTCACACAGGGCGCAACCATGGGCGGAAGGGCGCCCCGGGGGTGCACCTGCTCGCGCCTCTTGATGGCTGTGCGAGCGTACCAGGGGCGGACGTCGGGGCCGGTCCGGGGAGAGAAGGCGCAACCCTCGTGCTCTGTAGCGATAAGCGTCCGTACTGACCGCAGAGCTTTCGTCCCCGCCCCCGACAGTCGTCCGGTGTCGCCGTCCACCCCGCCTGCCTCGAGGCGTACCAGTCGCTCAAGCTTGGCAAGAGTGCGCCATCCTCTGCTCCCCCCACTCCTGACGCGTCGCCCAGGCAGCCAGCTCACTCGCGGTCGCTGCGGTGCACACAGAGCTCAAGTTCATCGTCTTCAAGCTCTCGGGCGACAACAAGGAGATTGTCGTCGACACCCAGTCCGAGTCGGCGTCGTACGACGACTTCCTCGAGGCCCTCCCGCCCAACTCGCCTCGCTACGCCGTCTACGACTTTGAGTACGAGAAGGGCGAGGGCAAGCGGAACAAGCTCTGCTTCTACGCATGGTGCGTTCCCTCGAGCTGTTTCGCGTCGTCTTGTGAGCGGAGCGTTGACCTCTCGCCTCGTTCCCCAGGTCCCCGGATGAGGCAAAGATCAAGGACAAGATGCTGTACGCTTCGTCCAAGGACGCCCTCCGCCGGTCGCTCGTCGGCATCGCGTCCGAGATCCAGGGCACCGACTCGTCCGAGGTTGCCTACGACGAGGGTGCGTCCCTTTCTTCCCGACGACTCGAGTCCTGTCACGCTGACGGCTCCCTCCTCGGACAGTCCTTGACAAGGTCACGCGCATGTCGTCGTAAAGTGCAGTTTCTGTAACCTCTTGTCGTGCACCAGTTACCCTCCCGCGCGCGTGGTCCCCTGGCGTCTCTCCTATGCCGAAAATCGCGCTTTATTCAGTCCCGATCTTGGGGCGAGTGTCCCTGGCTTCTTGTCTCGAACCCTGCCGCTTGTGCTGTCGCTTGCAGCCTGGAGCTTCCTGCACCTCTTCCGCTTGTCCGGGCAGGTCTCGCTGTGATCTGCAGTTGCCGTCGCCGGCTGAGGATCTGACCGCGATTCCCTTGGTCTTGCCTTGCTTGTCTCGCAATGCCCTCAAGTTTGCCTAGTTGTGCGCAGTCAGAGAGCCTTGCACTGACCCCTGGTGCCCCTTGCTTCCGAGGTTGAACTTGCGCGCGTGCGGCTGCGCAGTGCGGTCGGCACTGGGGAACGAGCAACTGCGACACCGCGCTATATATTGGACTGCTGCAATGACAAAAGCTGTGACCCGTCCTTGCTTGAGGCTGTGGCGCCTGCTGCGGCAAACCATGTGTGCGGGGAGGTCAGTGCGCCAGGCTCCTTTTGCCACTCTTTGCAAGGCTGCCTTCTCTCTGCTTGCTCTTCTTGCATGTTGGCTGAAGAGGGCAGTCTCTGTGGCCTCTTGCTGTCCACCCTGGCAGTCAGCGCAGTGTGCTTGCACACGCACCTTCAACGGAACCGGTCCGTGTGTCTGGCCCTGCCGTCTCGCCGGCTCGTTGGGTTGACAGCGCAGAGCGCAGTCAGGTGTAGGTCCAGCAAAGAAAGAAAAAAAGAAGGAAGAGACGGACAGCCGGAGAGCTGGGAGGCTGAGCCGGCTCTGGGCGGCGGGCGCCTCCTCGGCGGAACCTCGCGGAACCTCGGAAACAAAAGATTGACCACGATGGGGCTCGAACCCACGATCTCCTGATTTATACGGGCGAACTCCGAAGAGCGCGCCGTCGTAGTCAGACGCCTTGCCATTGGGCCACGCGGCCAGTTGCTTGAGGAGTGCATCCCCACCAGACGTACAGATTACGGCTTAAGCTTTATTCGCTCGAGGGGCTACAGTCAACCCTCAGTAATCACATAACTATGTAAATCAATACCCTCTCTTCACCCTTGAGAAATGGCTTGCATCGTTGTTTTCACGGTGAAATTGTGACTTCAGTGGGACCACACATCTGTATGCCATAGCCATATCAGAACAGCAATCTTGAGCCAAATTTATGGCTTGTTGAAAGGGCTTGTGAGGCGCAAGAAGGCCCAGGGGACGGCAAAACGCACGCTGGCAAGGTCGGAGCAAAAGCACCGGTGCCGGGCATGGATTCAGCCAAGGTCTGTCCGCCCTACGCGGCTCTCGGCAGACATTCGCGGCTTTTGGCTGCGCAATCTACGAGTTGCGTTGTGATGCAGTTGTGATGAGCCGGCAACAGCTGCCTCATCCGGCGCCAAAGCTCGCAGGGGAGAGCTCTGTCAAACGAGGGCGGCTCGCCGACGGCTTGACTCCTTCCACAATCCTGTTGACAAGGCTCAACGGTTGCCTCGAACGGCGTGCTCCTTGCTTGAGTCGACAGCGTCACA
>SOZI01000010.1:229138-249850 GCA_006352295.1 Rhodotorula diobovata | reverse complement strand
GGTGAAGGCCGGAGATCGACCACCACGCCCTTGCGCGGAGGAGGTCAACGTTTGCAACGCCAGCTGACTCGCCCTATACTTCTCCGCGCAACAACACCGCTCAGTGGTAGTTCTTGCAGTGCAGTGCTCTCGTGCTCTTCCTCCTCTCTCCCTGCTGCTTTCGAGGCTGAGGCGAGCGGTGCGAAAGCGAGAGTGCGAAAGAGACCAATTCTCAAAAATGCGGGGTTTCCGGGTCCAAGCCCAGCGTCGCCTGCCGCTCGCGAAACCGCGCGTCGTGAAAAAAAGCTTCCTCTGTCTGTGCATTGTCCGCTGCGGCGGTGTCTGTATGATACATACAGTAGGCGCGGTAGGGGGTCGCGCGACGTACGCAAGCGGAAAAGGTCGAGACACCACCTCCCGACGTCTTCGCTCGCGACGGGTGGTCGCGCGCACAAACTGCAGTGTGATCTTGTTTGCTGTCCGATACACCTACTGCAAGCCTCTCGGGCGAGGTGTTGTCGTTGGCCACGAAAAACGCGCGCGAGTCGTCGACGCGTCCGTCGAGGAGCAAGTCGCGCTCTCGCCTTGTCCTGGTCCTCGCCCACTGCGCGCAAGCGAGATGGACTGCTCTGCAGAGACCGCACAGCCAACAGGACGCGCCGCCGTTTCGGCCACGGCGCTCTCGACAGGACCAGCAACCCCCGTCTCTCCCGCCGTCAGCGCCGCCCCTCCTCCCTCAACCTTCGACTCGAACAAAGTCACGACTGCTGCGCAGTACGACCCCATGCAGCTCGACAATGCCGCCAACGACGCGTCGTCTACACGCCAGCAAGGCGATCGCGTGGACGAAGCCTTCTCGCTCTCGTCGTCTCGCTCGGCGAATCGCGTCGTCGGACCTTTCACCCTCTCGCCTGGCAAGGCCGACGCGGCAAGTCACAGTGACACAGACGAGGCGGCTCCGTCAATCAGCAGGGATAAGCGTCCGCTCGGCGCGGACTCGTCGCCTGTCAAGGACGCCGCAGACGATGCAGCCCACGGCTCGGGCGATGCAGCCAACGACAGCGCCGTCGAGCCACCAAAGAAGAAGGCGCGCAAGTCGGCCGGGCCCAAGGCCGTCACGCAATACTGTCACCAGGGTGCTTTGCAGCTTCTCCCGCCGCGGCGGAGCGCGTCGTCGCTCTCGCGCTGCCCTCGCGCGGTAGAATCCTCGTCGAGCTGATCCCCCGTCTCCCTGCTCGCAGACCACCAGGCGCACGACATCACCAAGGTCAGCTTTCTCCGCTGCACGGCGCAAAAGGTCGCTGGCAAGCCCAAGCCCGGCTCGACCGAAGTCCCGACGCGCCCTTGCTCGCTGTCCTACTGCGCGCGCTGCCTCAGTAGCCGCTACAACGAGGATGCCGGCGCCGTCACTGCGTCCGGCGCCGACGCGACGTGGACCTGCCCCTCCTGCCGCGGCGAGTGCAACTGCTCGTCGTGCCGCAAGAGGGCCGGCCTCGACACGGCGGGCCCGCTCAAGGAGCTCGGCGTCGACCCTTCCAGTGCCGTTGGGCCAGTGACGGGCGGACGGCGCGCTGCAGCGGCGGCGAGGACCAAAATGTCGTCCGGTTTCACGGCGTCGGGCAAGGTCGCGGCCATGTCGCTCACGCACGAGGACGGGTCGACAAGCAGCACGCTTCTGCCCGGCTCGAAGAAGAGCAAGGGCAAGAAGCCCGTCAAGGCCAAGGGCATCACGGGGCCTTCACTCGACGGCTCGTTGTCGGACTCGTCGCTTTCCGAGCTCACCGACTCGGACGAGGACAAGCCCTCGCGCAAGCAGACTGCCAAGGGCAAGAGCAAGTCTGCCGATGGCAGTCCCGCTCCGTTGGGCCCGACGGGCAAGCGCGTCATGCCGCCTCGCCCGCCTCGGGACCTGCCCGCGCCGCCGCGCTCGCACGTCCTCTCGAGTGTGTGGGCACCGAGCCCGGCGCTCCCCTGCGCCGAGTCGATGCGCGCGCGCCTGCACCTGCGCGAGTGGTTCCTCCGCTTCCTCCCCTGCCTCCCGCCGATCGACCCCAACCCGCCGACTTCGTCGTCGTCCAAGTCGTCCTCTTCGCGCACGACCACCAAGCCCAAGACCCTCTCTCCGCACCTGGTGCGCGTCCTCTCGGCTCTGAGCGACGACGTCCTGTGGTTGTGGCGCGACCGTGACTCTGCGGCCGAGGCCGTCCAGCTGCGCCTGCTCCAGGCGCTCGTCGAGCTCCTCGTGGGCGAAAAAGCCTACACGGGCGTCATCCACAAGCTCCAGCGCGAGGACCTCGACGACCTGCGCGTCGAGCTGCGCACGGCCCTCTCGGGCGTGCAGCGCCAGCGCGAGGTGTTTGACCGTCCGTGGCGCACGGCGCAGAGGGTTGCCGAGGGAGGCATGGGCGCCTACTGGGTCGAGGAGGGGCCCAAGTGGCAGAAGGCGGCGGTCGAGAAGCGCCAGCGCGCCGAGGCGCAGCGCAAGGCCAAGAGCGGGGGCGGTGGCGGTGGCGGCGGCGCGGGCAGGGGCGGCAGCGTCTCGGGGTCGGCAGCCGACGGCGACGAGAGCGACCTCAGCAGCATCGCGTCGAGCGACGACGACGAGGACCGTGGAGGCGGAGGCGACGAGGTGGACCAGCTCGCGAGCGACTACGAGGAGCCGCCGCCCAAGCTCGACAAGGCCGGGCGCCGCATGAAGGGCGAGCGCGACATGCCGGGCGAGGAGCGCCTCGCCGTCTTGTGTGCGCTCATCGAGCTCGCCAGCGGGACCGAGGCTGTCCGCAACGAGATTGCCCAGGTGCGCACACGGTCTCTCGAGCGACTCGCTCGCCTCGCCTCGCGCTCGCGCTCGCAGTGGTTGACTCGTTTCCGGACGCACACAGGGCGTCGACTCGCAGTACACGGAGATGATCGCGCTCCGCCGCAAGCGCTTCGAGCAGCGCAAGGCGCTCCCTGCCGAGAAGGCGCGCCTCGAGGAGTCCAAGCCCGAGAAGCCGCCGGGCAACAGCATCTCGGCCAAGGTCAAGGAATGGAAGGACGAGTGCGACGCAATCGACGACAAGATTAAGCAGGCTGGCGAGGACGCGATTAAGAGCGCGTGGCGTCTCCGTGCGTCCGCTTTCCCGGCGCTTCCCAAGCGCGTGAGGCGTCCCACTGACGCAGAACGGGCCCTCCATCGCAGAACACGAGTTCTTCCTAGCAGGCACGAAGCACCGCATCCGCTTTGCGTCGCTGGGTACGGACGCGCACGGCACCGAGTACTACTCGCCTGCGCCGCCGCCGCCTCAGCTCCTGCAGTCGCCCGCGGGCGCCTCAACGTCGGGCTTCCCCCTCGACCGCAAGCCGAGCGACGACGGCGCGCGCGACTACCCGCTCAGCTGGTGCATCATCGGGCACGGGCGCCGCCCGACCGCTGCAGACGACGGCGCCGAGGCGTTCAAGGTCGAGGCCGAGGACGAGCGCCGCGACGGCGACGACGACGAGGCCAAGGAGTGGTTCGTCGTGCGCGGGGTCGACGACCTCGACGCGCTCGCCGAGTGGGTCGACCTGTCTGCGCGGCACGCCGAGCACGGCCTGCGCCTGGCCCAGTTCCAGCTCGAGCACCCCAAGACCAAGACGAACGGGGTCGTGCGCCCCGCGCCGACCCAGGCCGAGATGGCGGCGTACGAGCGCGCGGCCGCGCGCGCCGACGACAGCTTGCCGGACGCGCTGAGGCAGTTTGCCGACGCCATCAAGTGGAGGAGGGAGTTGGCGCAGCGCGAGAAGGACGGTGGCGCCGACGGGGTCATGGCGGAGAGGACGCGCGCGCATCGGGGCTGAGGTCGGGGTGGACAACGAGCGTGTCGCATTGCTCTGTTTTGGTGTAGTAGCTACCCTGCTGCAATCCCGCGCCACCACGCATTGGTTGAAAAGGTGAGGACACGTGCACGCGCTCAACAGAGCCGGTCCCGATGACGACGAGGGAATTGCCCTCGCTCTCGGGTTCTCTCTCTTCCCCCACAACTGAACCGCCTCGAGCTCGACTGCACTTGCCCGCCATGAGCACTGCACTGCACCAACGACCACGACCTGCAGCCAGCGGCGCAACTACTGGCCGTCCGCGGTCTTGGTCGCCTCGCCGGCGGTTCGTCAACCTCCTCGTCTTGACCGTCGTCGCGGGGACCACGTGGAGCGTCTACAACACGTCGGCAGCGGCGACTGCCTTCAGGTCCAGGCTCCCCGCTCACGCCATCACGCGCCTGAGCGAGAGTGCCGGCACCACCTTCCCCATCTCGCTCCCCTTCTTTGCCGACAAGGTGAGCCCACGGGCGGCTCTTTCTTTGTGCTCAATGTCTGTGAGACTGACGAGGCACGGTGCTCCCCACAGCGCAACGTCCTGAACCAGTGGTTCGTCAAGCGGTCGTGGGGCTGGGTCACGGCCATCTTCGTCGCCTTCAACCTCGCCATCCTCGCCTTCCCCTCGAGTCCCACGGGACCTCAGAAACCCTCCCCCTCGACTCCCACCATCGTCAACGGGCGCAACGTCCCCTCCACCCGGCTCGCCGTCCCCTCGGCCCACCTCTTCGCCTCGCTGCGGCGCTACCTCCTCGCGTCCCTCGGGTGGTTCTACCTGACGCAGGCGACCTGGTTCGGCTCGAACTTGGGCCCGAGCATCGCCTTCCGCATCCTGCGCTCGTCCGGCGCAGTGTGCGTCCCGAGCGCCATCGCGAGCGACCCGCTCAGCTCGCGCGCGGCCGGCGGGGGCCTGCACGCCGACGGCCTCGCGGACCCGGCGGGACCGCCCATGGTGTGCACTGGGGCCAAGGGCGAGTACTGGCGCGGCGGACACGACGTGAGCGGGCACGCCTTCATGATGGTGCACTGCTCGCTCTTCCTCCTCGAGCTCGTCTACCCTCTCCTCCCTGCCCTGTTCCCGGCCTTCTTCACCGGTGGCACCACACGGGCGGGCGCGAGGGTCCACCCGGCGATCAAGCTCGTTGGGTACGCCGCCGTCGTCGCAATGGCCTTGGCTTGGTGGATGCTCCTGATGACGAGCCTCTTCTTCCACTCGCCGGCCGAAAAGTTGACGGGCACGGCGTTCGGCATCCTCGGGTGGTACCTCTCCTCGCTGTAGAAACTCGCACCCGCACCACGTTGTACCTCTCCGGACCACTTATCCGCGCGTGCAAAAGCATCTTGCCACCTCCCCCCCGGTCCCTCGTGGCGCCCTCTCCGTCACCCGGCGCTCTCATACCACCGCGAGACGCCGTCTGTCCTTCGCAGCACCGCGGCGCGCTGCAGTTCCCCGGCAAGCCGCTCCGCCAGCACCTCGAGCGTCTCACTTTGACTCCTCGAAACGCTCACGACACCCTTCCACGTCTCTGCCCGTCCTGCGGCGCTGCGAAACGGCAGCAGGACCCTCGCCTCCCTCGCTTTGAGCTCGACGCGCACGTCCTCCCCTCTCACGCCTCGCGCGCCCGTGCCGGGACGCGGCTCCCCCGCTCGTCCGTGGTCCGCCCTCAGCCTCGCCGCGACGAGGTCCTCGACCCTCGCGCGCGGCTGCAGCAGCCCCCACAGGTCGGTGCGCTTCTCGCTCGGGAGGAGTCGCAGGGCGTCGTCGTCGCTCGTGAAGAGGAGGGACGAGGCGCCGAGGCGCAGGACCGAGTGCGAGAGGGCGACGACGAAGAGGTCGAGGACGGCGCACTCGCGCGTGCGGCTGCCGAGGAGGCCGCCGGGGGTGCCGGGCGGTGACGAGGTGTCGTACGGGGAGGTGCAGTCCTCTGCAGGGCTGTCGAGCTGACTCGTCCTCGAGAGCGGGTCCGTCGAAGGTGGTGCACCGCCCCTCACCCGAGCGGCGCTGCGCACCTCGTCCATCCAGAGCGGCAACGCCTGCATCCTCGCCAGGGCCATCGAAGGGAGGTACAGCCTGCGGCAGGTGGGGCGCACCGAGCACACGAGGTCTGGCAGCGAGAGGTGCGAGAGGACCTGGAGGAGGATCCGGCGGGGGAGCAGCTCGAGCCGTGGGGGAGTGCGCTCGGCTGGTGGTGGTGCAGAGTAGGCTGGAGGCGGCTCTGCTGACATTACTGGACCCGCAAGGGCGGTGACGAGTGAGAGAGGAGGAGGAACAGATGGCGGGCGATGCTGCCGGCCGGAGTGTGGAGGGAGGCGCCCCTGGGTAACAAGCGCCGTCGGCTGCGGTCTCTCGAGAACGTGCTTCCTGTAGACACTTCGACTCTCAGATTCTGAGAGATACGCGCGGACCTGGACGAGCGAGGCGAGTCGGCCCGCCCTCGCCGCACAGGCCCCGCAGCTTCCCTGCACTGGCAGCGGCGCAGAGGAACACTTCTCGACTTCTGTTGCATCCATGAGGGTAGACCTTTCGGACAGACTAGAGTTTTGATCGGTGCCCGCACGCAGAACTCATTGCTTGAGCGTGCACACAACGACGTGCGGCGAGAAGAGACCTGCAATGCGACACGCGGAGACGTGTCAGCGCGGCCACTCTCGGCGACACTGAAGCGAGAAGACGCACCGGTGAGGAGGAGCTTGTCCTGGTACGGAGCGGCCGCCGTCGAGCCCATGACGACCTCGCCCGAGTCGCCAAAGACGCGCTCAGAGGTGTACCTCTTGCCGCCGCTGCGTTCGACCGAACCTGTCAGCGCCTCTGCCCTATCCCTGAGAAAGCCGCGCCCCGGGTCGACGCCCTTAACGCACCTCTTCTTCTTGTCTTCGCGCACGCGGAAGACTTCGACAGCCGGAGGGATCCCGCTGCGCCCGCCGTCCTTTCCCGCCGCCATGAAGTCGAACAACTTGGTCAGAGCTGTGAGAAAAATGTCGCCCGTCGCCGCGTTGACGTGCACGTTGTCAAAGTGGCGGTTGATCTGCGTTCGCGCGCGTGGGCGCGGGCGGGGGTTTGGGAAGGTCAGCTGAGCAGAGGGTGCGAGACGGCACGGAGAGCACGACGCACGTGAACTTCCTCGACGGGAGTGAGCGTGTGGTTCGGTTGCGCCTGCCAGACGCGCATGAGGCCCTCGATGGTCGACGCCTGGTAGACGAGCCCGTTCGGCCCGCTGGCGAGTCCTGCGTTGGGGTGCACAGGCGACGCGTCAATCCCACGGTGCGCCAGCGCTTGAGGAGTAGAAGAGGCGACTTGCCGTTCGGGTACACGACCTGGTCTGCGGCGACCATGCACTGGGCGTCGCCCGGGCCCGACGCGTCGCAGAAGATGATGTCGCTCGGGACGCTCTTCAAGACTTCCCACTTGCGGGTCCAGTGCACCTTGTGGCGGTGGTCGTTCGAGACGTAGAACTGGCGCTCGTTGACGGCCGCGACGCTGTTGGGCGTGCGCACGAGCGGGTGCCGGACCGTCTTGACCCACCGCGCAGAGTTGCTCCCGACCTCGGTCTCGAAGATCTCGACGACAGAGTCGGCGCCCTGGGTCGGCGCGAGCGACCGGTCGGCGGGGGGGCGGTGCGAGTTGACGAAGAGGGTGAGGTTCGACGGGGACGAGGGCGAGCGGTACACCTCGATGGCGTGGACCCAGATGCCATTGGCTGCTGGCGGGAGGCCTTGCAGCTCGACGCGCTTGTGCTTGCGGGTGTTGATGTCGAAGAGGGCAATGTAGTCGGTCGAGACGGTCGGCAACTGGCTCGCGTTAAGATGCAAGGTTGCGGGCACCCAGTTCATGCGAGCCTCTTGAGACGAGCAGGCCCTGTCGATCCCCTCCTATGGTCAGATGTTTGCTTCTCGCAGCACTGACTCGTCCCCTCTGTGGCAGGAGAGGAAGGGGACAGACGCACAAGTACGCGAGTCCGCTCTCCTGGTCGACCCATCGCGCGTCCTCGCACGCCTCGAGGCCTGCATCCCATCATTTCGCGTCAGATCCAGCTCTGACCGACTCGGGGAGAGGAGCCCGTTCAAGACGGACCAGGGACGTTGAAGCAGTCGTCGTTGTTGAGCGGGGAGACGGTTCGGTAGACGCCCGCCCGGTCCACCTTGCGGTTGACGATCACGGCGAGGAAGGCGGCGCCGAGGGCCAGGGTGCCGAGCTTGTAGCGCTTGAGCGAGAGGAAGCTCATGTCTGGTTGTCGGGTGTGCTTCGAGCTGTAATGAGAAAGAGGGAGGGAAGCAAAGGAAGAGGAGGAAGGAGGGGCGGGGCCAAGTGGGGAAAGAGCGGGGGCGACTGTCGGCGACGTCGGACAACGCGCGGCCGGGCGGCGGGCGCTTCCGCGGATCTGATTGGCGCGCGCGTGCGGTCTGTGCGCGCGGTCTCTCGTGTGCTGGACGAGGGATGTGGGCGTTCCAGCGCGCGTATGTCACCGCCAGAGTGACGCTACAACGGGGTCCGGGTCTCTGGGGGGGGAGAAGCGGGGCATGCAGAAGAGGGTCTCGATCGAGGGTGTGAGTATGCAGCGGCGCGGCGAAGAGAGAGGCGAGCGAAGCACTCGGGTATCGGGGGTATGAGCTCACGCAGCGTGTGTGCAGTCTATGGGAGGAGAGAGAGGTTCCGTCGAGAGAGAGAGAGTGGTACAGCGAGAAGAGGGGGCGGAAGAGTGTCCGTAGGGGGGAGAGAGAGGGGGTCGCTCACCGCTTGGCGCGGTCGGTGCCCAGGAGCAGCTGCTCAAACAGGCCAGTCGCCGACTGCTCCGTCTTCATCTGTAGAGCGAAGCAGCAGACAGGCGGGTCAGCGCGAGTGTCCACTCCACTCCGAGGGAAGAAGCAGTGGGAAACAGACTCGCCTGGAGCATGTACACGATGCCCGTGCGGTCGCCCTGGTCGCTCAGCTCGATGGCGACGCCCGTCTTGCCCACGCGCTCGACCCCATCCGTGAGGACGATCGTCGAGATGACCGTCTTGCCGCCGCCCTTGTCCGAGTCGACGACGAGCTGCTTGGTGCCGCTCGGGAGCGAGTAAAACAGCTTGAGCTTGCCCGTCCCGAGCGACTTCCACACAGAATGGTGCTGCTGCAGGAAAATCTTGCACCTCATCTGGGCGACGACGCTCGTCTTGTCGTCCGGCCGGTGCTGCTGCGCCGGTCCGCGCTCCTCGGTCGGGCTCGCCGGCGGGCTAAAGTCGAGCCCGAACCCGCGCCCGATGCCTGCGCCGCCAGCCAACGAGCGCGACGTGCCCGGCGCGGACGCGCTCCGGTCCTCGAGCAGCGTCTGGCTCGGCATGCGGTACTGCGAGCCGAAGCCACCGGCCCCGCCGTGCGCGTGGCCCTGGCCCGGCGCGTGCGACGGCGGCGGCGGCGAGCGCAGGCCGTCGGCCGAGCGCGAGCGGTGCACCTGCTGCTGCGATGAGCTGTGCGGTGCGAGCATTCCGCTCCCCGTACGGGAAGAGGGCGGCCCCGCCGACCCTTGCAGACTCGTCGCGTACAGGGGTCCGCCGCGCCCGCTGATGTCGACGCCGTTGTAGCTGCGCTCCTTGGGCAACGGTGGGGGCGCAGCGGCACGCGGGTCAAACTCGGGGTACGCCTGCGACGAGGCGTACGAGCCGTTGGACTGGCGCGACGACGGGCGGGACGAGCTCGGGCGGGACGAGGACGAGAAGTCGTGCGCCGAGTGGGGTGACCGTGGCATCGGGTACGCGGAAGACGGGTGCCCGTACTGCCCCTGCCCCTGCTGCTGCTGCTGCAGCGGCGGAGGCGGCGTAAAGTCCTGCGCGTGCGAGGACGAGAAGGGCGCCTGCTGCTGCTGCTGCTGCTGCTGCTGGCCGTACGGCGACTGGCGTCCGTACGCGCTCGACTCGCTCCCAGGGTACGGCGATGCGCCGCGCGAGCTCCCCGGCCCGGTCCCGACAGGCGAGTGCGGGAAAGCCGAGCCCGTCGGGCTCTGGACAAAGGCGCCGCCCGTGTACGCTCCTCCTCCTGCTCCAGTGTGAGACAAGGACGACGGCGGCGCAGGGTGAGAGCCGCTCGAGAGCATGCTCGCGTTGCGCTCCGGCCGGGGGACGGGCGCCGCCCCGTTGCTGCTCGAGCTCGAGTACGCCCGTGACGGCGGCTGAGCAAGAGTCCCCGGCGGCTGCAGCTGCAGCTGCGGACGGTGCGCACTGCTGCTGCTGTGCGCGCTCGGGACAGGCGACGGTGGCGCATGCGGGCCGTAAGTGCCCCCGTTGGGCACCGACGCCAATGCTGGGACCGGAGCGGCCAAGTGCGGAGACGGCGCCGCCGAGTTGGGCGCCGTCGAAGCCTGGACGCTCGCCTGGAACGAAGGTGACAGCGGGCTGCTCCTGTACGTCGGCGAGATGGGCGACGCGCCGCCCCCTGCGCTCGCACCCGAGTTCTGCCTGCTCCCTTGCGCCGCGCCGAACCGGGTCGCCTCATCGAGCGCAGCGCGCCACTCTCGCGCCTGCTGCTCCTCCGCGCCCGCGCCCAACCCCGCGCCCGCGTCGCCCACGGCGCGGAACGTCAGCCTCTCCTTGCCCATGATGGCAACCTCGAACTCGCCCTGCGAGTCCGCGTCCCTCACGCGCAGGTGCTTGCCCGCCAGCGGCGGGTACAGGAGCCAGTAGTCGGCGCCGGGGCTCGCGGCGTGCTCGTCGGCGGGTTCGACCGGCGCGCACACGAGGAAGAGGTCCGTCAAGAGGACGAGGTGCGCCCGCGGGATGCGGACTTGCCGACCTGAGGGGTCCGACGACGGCACGAACGAGAGCGCGACGGGCCCGGTTTTGCGGAGCTGACGCTTGAAGGCGAGGGACGGCGGCTGCATCTGCAGCTTGCATTTCTGCCCGACGCGAGACAAGACAGGCGAAAGTCAGAGCGTCAGTACAAATGTCTTTCGGAGGAGCGTGTGGGTGAGCACCGAAGGGAGACTAGACGCACCCGCGGCTGCATCGTAAAGATGTCGAGCGCCCTCGACGGATCAAGCCGGTGCTCGAGGTCCTCGACCCTCAGAGGCGGCGGCGTAGCAGCAGCAGCAGCAGCATACACGCCCGACTGCGTCGCCGACGTGTTGGCCGTCGACGCGCCCGTCGCGCCCGACGAGCGGTAGCTGCTGCTCCCCGACGGGCTGTCGAGCCCCGCCCCGCTCCCGTCGCTGCCGTGCGGTGCACGCGCCGACGCGGACGACGACGGCAGCGGCGGGCCACCGAGGTCGAGTTCCAGCCGCGGCGGGACCCTCGCGGCGTTGCCGCGCCCCGGCGCCTCGTTCAGGCCCTGGCCCGACCCCTGCCGCACAACCGGCCCCGCGGGCGCCCTCGCGAGCGGGAGCGTCGTCTCCTCCCCCTTGTCGTCGAGCCTCCTCGCGCGCGCATCGTCGCACTGCGCCGCGAGGCGTCGCAGCTTGTCGTTGGCCGAGACGAGCAGCGCATGGTCGCTGCGGCCCTCCTGCGTCGAGCGGAGCAGCTTGGCGTACAGGCGCTGGTAGTAGCCTACGCGCGTGACGGGGAGGGCGAAGAGCGCGTCGAGGGTGACGGTCGGGCCGGGGGCGGGGGCGGGGGCGGCGGCGGGGTCGTCGGAGAGGAGGGGGAGGGTGCTCGGCCAGGGGAGCGAGGCGAGGATGGGCGCGAGGCGCGGGTTGGACTGCACGGGGGCGTGCGTGTCGTAGCCGGATTGGAGCGTCGCGGCGTAGCGAGTGTAGGCCGGCTCGATCTCGTCGATCCAGCGCATGAGGAGGTCACCGAGAGCTTTGGGCGACGAGGGCGAGGGCCCGATCTCGAGGAGTTTCTGTCGGGGGCCGCGAGAGAGATCGTCAGCAACTTGTCAGGATGTGCAAGAGGGCACAGGAGGAGCCCGGGGCGGCGCACGGCTAGCAAGCCCTTGTTGACGCGGTAGACTGCCTCGACGGCGCGGAACATGGCGTCGAGGACCGGGGGTGGAAAATTGGCACGGCTCCAGGCCGCAGCGACACGCTGCGCGTGTGACGCAGAGAGCGCGTTCAGTCTCGCGAGATGCAGCGAGTCGAGCGGGAAGAGACGCACCTTGATGATGACACCCAGGTCCTCGACATAGGCCGTCTCGGTGGCGATCAAGTCCGCCAGCGGGTTGGACCGTCTTCCCGCCGCCGCCGTCGCCGCGGTCGCCGAAGATGTGCTCCTGCTCGGTTGCGCCGCGCCCTCACCCCGCCCTGCCGACAAGGACGCGCCGTCAAAGACCTGCTCGCCGCCGGACGAGTCGCGCTGCGCCCCGCCGAGGCTCGCCTGGTGCGACAGTGGGGCCGACGACGAGCCAGAGGGAGGCAGGGGAGGGAGTGGCGGTTGCTGCTGCTGCTGGGCGTAGGCGCCCCCCTGGGCGAAGCTGTCGTGAAGTGCCGGGAGGGAGCTCTTGCGCGGGACGCGTGGACCTGCGCCACCCGTTGCGCCGCTCGAGTGCTCGTACGACGCAGGCGAGGCGCCGTCGCGCAGCTGGTAGCCGCGAGGAGGCGGTGCCGAGGTGAGGACGGGCGAGAGCTGAGGCCACGGGCGGTTGGCGGCAGAGTAGGGCGCGGGGGCTCCTGGCGCCGACGACGACGAGGGAGGGAAGGCGGGGTGGGATGGCGAGCGCGCGGAGGACGCGCTCCCCTGGGTCGGTGTGGGCGCGTCGAGGAAGGGAGGGGGATCGAGCGGTCCTCGCGGTCCTCGCAGGCGCGTGGGGTCGGTGCCGCTGTTGTTGGCCATGCTGAGGCTGCCAAACTGGCCTGCGAGACCCGCGTGGTCAGTGAGCATGGCGTGCGGTGTGCGGTGTTGCAAAGGCGGCGGCGCTTGTTGGTGAGCAGAGGTGCCCGAGGCCTGAGGGCGCGACGTCTGAGGGTAGGGCGAGTAGTCGGTCATGCCCTGGCTGGCTGGCTGGCTGGCTGGCTGGCTGGCTGGCTGGCTGGCTGGCTGATCAAGTGCGGCAAGGACAGACACGCGTCCAGGCGGTCGTTTGTCGTTTCAAGCCGAGGCGACTCGCGCTCGATGAAGGGGGCGTCCGGGGTGGAGGCGAGGGAGGGGCGGTCGACGGTCGCCACTAGGTGGGCGAGGGAGACGGGCAGTTGCAGCGCCCTGTGCAAGGGTGAGTGAGCGAGCAGCAGCACTTGAGTCTCTGTCTGCGCGAGTGCGAGTTGCGCCCCTTGGAGCTGTGTCGACGCGACTAGTTGGTCGAGACCGTCGCGCGTGGCCCACACAGTGTCTCGCACTTTTCCCCCTTGGACCCCGCTGCATGCGCTGGGTCACCGGTCGCGTCCCTTCATGCTCGCGTCTACACTGACATGACCTCGCACCACTGCCCGCTGCATCTGCTCCCAGACAGCGAGTGACGGCCTCGGTCCCCGCGGCCGGACCCGACCCGCCCGCCGAACACCCCTGTCAGGCTCCCGCGCGCCTCGACACTCGCTCTCTGCTACATACACAAGGTCAGCCGTACAGGAGCGTGCGTTGCGTCAGCTCCCCCCGCCAGCATGGTCGCCGCCGCCCTCCTCATCGTCGTCCCGCTCATCGGCATCTTTGCCGCCATCGCAAAGCCTCGGCTCAACGTCCTGGGCACTCAGCGCATCCTCACGCCCCACCTCAACACGCACCAATGCCACCCAGTCCCGGGACTCGAAGCGTGCGAGGATGCCTGGGTCCACCACGACTCGGGCCTCGCCTACCTGTGCGTCGACCCACCCCCCCCCCCCCTCCTCTCCCCACGCAGACAGCGACTGACCGCTGCGCCCTCCCACCAGCGCCTGCTCCTCAGTCGAGACGCGTGCCCACTGGTCCCCCTCGCTCGAGAACCTCGACGCACACGCCCTCCCCTCGCGCTCGACCGACTCGCTCCGCCTCTTCTCCTTCTCGACGCGCACCCACTCGCCCATCTCGCTCGTCGGGCTCCCCGCGTCCCACCCCGGCCTCTACCTCCACGGCATGGACGCCCTCCACACCCCGTCGCCCGCCGACCCGGACCTCTACACCCTCTTCCTCGTGTCGCACCCTCCGCCCGCGGACCGCAGCGCCGCCCCGCGCGAGGGCGCCGCGTCCGTCGTCGAGCTGTTCGAGACCCGCCTCGGGAGCACAGAGGCCCGCTACGTCGGGACGGCGAGGCACGAGCTCGTGCGCACGCCCAACAACCCCGTCGCGACGGGTCCGAGGAGCTTCTACGTCTCCAACGACCACCGCCGCAAGGTGCACTGGACCCGCAAGGTCGAGGTCGCCATCGTCGAGCGCTCCGAGGTGGCGCACTGCACGCTCCTCGCGTCGGGCGAGACCGAGTGCACCGTCGCCGCAGAGCTGACCTACCCGAACGGTGCGTCTCCCTTCTGGCATCCTCGATGCGTGCCCTCGAGTCCGCTGACTCGCCCCCGTACCGTCCCCGGTGCAGGCCTCGCCAAGGGCCCCGACGACCTGCTGTACGTCGCGTCGACGTACACGGGCGAGGTGAGCGTGTACGAGATCCAGCACGACGACATGTCGCTCGTCCCCGTCGGCAACATCTGGGTACGCCTTTCCCTTTCTTGCGCCCGTCCTCCGCCCCGTTATCCCGAGCTGACACCCCACGCACTCGGCAGCTCGAGCGCCCGATCGACAACATCCACGTCTCGCCCAAGACAGGCGCCATCTACGCGGCCACCTTCCCCAAGTTCCTGTCCTTCTCGTCGGCCGCGCCTCTCCCCTCGTCGCCGCACAACCCTCACGAGAAGCGCTCCCCCGTCGAGGTGTGGCGCATCAAGAACCAGACCTCGCCCGAGGAGCTCTACCTGGGCCGCAAATACGTTCAGGAGGTCGTCCTGTCCGACCCGGAGGGCGAGGTCGTCAGCGCCGTGACGACGGCGGCGCCGTGGAGGGACGAGCTGCTCCTCACGGGCTACTTTACGCCCCACGCGGTCGTTTGCAAGGTGGGCGAGGCGCTATAGATAAAAGAAAGACGAGGGGCTCCCGACCTGAAGCAATCAACTCTAGACGCAGCCGCTCTCTCGCCACGCCCAACGTTCTTCTGTTCTTCTTGCGCGAGCATGCAGCACTCCCGGCTTGACTTGAGAATGACCAAACGTCCAACTGCACCAGAAACCGCGAGCACAAGCCCCCGCCTCCCTCACTTCCACAGGTCGCTCTTGCGGTTCTTCCTGCGCCCTCCTCCGCCGCCGTTGCGCCCCGGCGTCGGCTGCGACATGCTCGGCCTCGCGCCCCTCGTCGCCCTGCCCTTCCCCTTCACCGGCGCCGCCTCACCTCGCTCCCCCTCCTCCCCGCTGTCGCTCCCGCTGTCGCTCCCGCTCTCGTCGTCCTCCTCCTCCTCGTCGCCGCTCTCCCTCGCGCGGAAGCTCGGCACAGGCTGGCTCGCGCTCGGACCCTGCGACAAAGCCGCCGCCATGCTGTGCCTCGTCGTCCGGCGCGGGATGCTCGCCCCTCCCAGCTGCGACAGCGACGGCATGGCGCTCGCGCGGCGGCCCCCCGTCGTGGCAGGGACCCCGAGCGGCGTGCTCGTCTTCGGTGCCGCGACCGGCGTCCCGACCGCTACCGGGTCCGCCCCCGCCGCAGCGCCACTCGTCCCCCCCGTGACGGCCTTGCTCGCGCGCGGAGCCGCGCGGCGCACCGACGCGGGAGCGGGAGCGGGAGCGGACGCGCCCTGGCTCGCGGCGCCGCCGCGGTGCGGGGCGAGCTGCGCCGCGGGCTCGGCCGAGGGGGACCGGCTCGCGAGGCGCGCGGACGACGCGCGCGTCAGGCGCTGGGGCGTGCTCGGCGCTGGGCCGGGGACAGACAGGAGCTGCTGCTGCTGCTGAGGCTTTGCGGCGGGCGCGGCGGGCGAGGCGGCGCGGGGGGTCGGGTCGTGGTCCGAGGAGGCGGCTGCCGAGAGGGGCGACGACGAGCGCGCGGCGTGGCCGTTTGTGGTGGGCTCGACGATGGCCGGCGCGGCGTCGGCGGCGTCGGTGGCCGCTGCGGCAGGGGTCTCGACAGTCGGCGAGGGAGGCGTCGAGGCATCCGGGGTGGGAGGGGCCTGCAAGCGGGGGCTCAGCGTCAGGACCAAGGCGAGGCGGTCGGGAAGAGAGGGGAGAAACACAGACGAACCTGCGCCTCGGGCGAGCCGTTGACCTGCTGCTGCTCCGGCTTCTCAGCCTCCTTTTCCTCAATCGACGCATCGCGCATCTCGACGTCCTCGTCCTGCGCGACCGGCTCTTCGCCGACCGTCTCGCTCTGCTTCTGCGAGGCCTCGCCCTGCGTCTCGAGGAAGAGCGGCTTGTCCTTGACGAGCGGGACAAACTGGCTCTCGGCAGGCGGGAGCGCCTGCCCGCCCTCGGCGTGCTCGTCGTCGTCCTCGCTCGCACCACCGTCTTCCACCTGCGACGGGTCGTCGATTTCGATCGGGGGCGACCCGCGCTGGCTGCTCGACGGGATGTTGCCAATGCTCGTCAGGTCGCGGTACCCTCGTCCCGCAGGCGAGCGCAGCGCCGCCGACGCCGAGGGGGCCGTTGCGGCGGGGAGCGGAAGCGGCTGCGGCGAGGGCGAGAGGTGCGCCCTGCGGGGAGAGCTCAGCGGCGACGACGCGACGGCCGTCGTGATGGGCGGGGCGCTGACGTCGTTGACGGACGCGCGCGGCGCAGGGCCGGGAGAGTTGGCGAGGACGGGCTCGCCGGCGACGGGAGCGGCGGCAGCGGCGGGTGCGGCAGCGTTGTCGGCGGGCGCCATGTCGACGTCCTCGTCGATGACGGCGGGCGAGATCTCCCCCTCCTTCTCCTCGGGCACGGCCTCGTCGTCCTCCGCCTCGTTGTCCGACTCGGCCCGCCTCCCCTTGGCCTTCCGGCGCCTGCGCTCCTCCTCTTCGCGCTCAGCCTCCTCCCAATCAAACGCCGCCGCGCTCGTGCGCCTCGCCGTCCGCTGCGTCTGACTGAGCAGCTCGTCGACCGCGTCCGCGGCGTCAACCGCGCCCGCGCTCTCCCTCCCGGGGGACGAGCTCGCCGCCGTGACGGACGCGAACTTGAGCGGGCTGCCCCCGGCCGCGCGCGTGCGCCCCGCTGTCCCCACGCCCTGCGAGGAGGAGGACGACGACGCGCCGCCGGACGCAAGCAGCGACGAGCGCTGCTTCTTGCGGCCTTTGCCGAACGCCTGCGCCGCGAGCTGCGACAGCGACTCGCGCGGACCGTGGTTGAGCTTGCGCGCGGGGCCGGACAGGAAGTTGGCTGGCCTGCTCGCGTCGTCGTCCGAGGACGAGTCATCGTCGGAGGAGGAGGAGGAAGAGCTCGATCCGTCGGACGAGCTCGAGTCGCCGCCGATGCGCGGGAGCGCCGGCTCGGGCGACGACGACGGCAGGCGCGTGTTGGCTGCGCGGTCGAGGACGGGGGAGGACTGCGAGAGGGTGGTGCCTGGGGCGCGGGCGACGACGCTGGCGTCCTCCTTGACAGCAGGCGAGCCGTGCGCCTGCTCTTGCTCCTCGTCGGCGGCGGTGGGCAGCGCCGCAGCGACAGGAGGGGGCTTTTGCGCCGAAGGCGGCACCTCGGGCGCCTCCTCCTCCTGCTCGCCCTCCTCCTCATCGGCAGCGACGCCCTTTGCCTTCTCCGCGCTGGTCCCCGGCGCGAGGCTCGGCATAGTCTCGTCCTGCTCTTCGAGAGTGGCGGCGACGGCGGCGGCAGGAGCGGGCGAGTCGACTTCCATCGCCGCGCCTTCGGTGTCGTCGACCGGCCCAGCGACAGCGGGAGCAGCAGCGGCGGGTGCGGCCTCTGCCTGCTCCTCCGCCTCGGTCGACGGCTCGCGCTCATCGTCGCGCTCCTGCTCCTGCTCCTGCTCCTGCTCCTGCTCCTGCTCCTGCTCCTGCTCCTGCTCCTGCTCCTCTGGCGCCGTCTCCTGCACCACCTGCGTCTCCCCCTCCTCCTCCCGTCCCAGCGGCTCTTGCGACCCCGCCCGACTCTGACTGCGACTCGCCTGCGCCGCCTTGCGCTGCGCCTTGGTCAGGCGCACCCTGCGGCGGTTGCGCCCTCCCGCCCCCGCCCCCGCCGCCGAGAACGACCCGTTGGCGGCGTTGGGGTGGCCCGACTCGCTGTCGGGCGCCGAGTCGGGCTCGGCGGACGAGGAGCGCGAGGTCGAGGGCGCGGGGAGGAGGGGTTTGGGCGGCTTTTGCGAGGGGGGTGGCGGCGCGGCGGCAGCGGCGGGGAGGGGGGCAGACGAGGGCGGGGGCTTGACGGCCGTTTGCGTCGTGGCGGGAGGCGCTGGCGAAGGCGGGCGAGGGAAGGCGGCAGTGGCAGCGGTAGCGGCAGGGGCAACAGCAGCGACGGTCGCGTCGTGCAGCTCCTTGGCCTGATCGCGGTCGACCTGCTCCTCGGCCTGCGCCGGCTCCTGGTCGTCCTCGGCCTCGGGCGTACGAGCACGCTCCTTGCCCTTAGCTTTTGCGGCGCTCTTCGCCTGCGCCGGCGCCTCGTCCTGCTCAGCACCCATCTCCTCCACCTCCTCCTCCTCACGCACCTCCCTCGCCCTCTTCCGGCCCCTGGCCCTCCCCTCCCCGCCACTCGCCAGACTCTCCTCCAAGACCCTCGCGAACCCGGCGTCCCTCAACCCGTCCACGAGCGCCCTCACCTGCGCCTCGGTCTGGCGCTCGTCGGCGCCGAGGCCGGGGAGGACGAACGGCGCGAGGACGAGGCTGAGGAGCGAGGCTCCTCCTGCCGCGGCGAGGGCCGCGGGGGACGAGGCGTGCAGGACGAGGGCGCGGCCTGCTTCGGTGGTGGCGGCGGCGTCGACTTTGCGCTTCTTGCACTTTTTGGCGGGCGACGGCGCCTGAGACTGCGACGCGGAGAGGGCAGCCTTGCTCGTCGAGGCGACGGGGCCAGCCGGCTCATCGGGCGAGTCGGCGCGCTTGCGCTTCTTGGACGGCTGGGCGGGCTCGCGCTGGGCCGGCGAGGCGGGAGCGGACTGTGCGCGCGCGTCGGGGGGTGTCAGGGTCAGCGTTCGTTCGCTCGCTGCTCAGTGAGGAGCGCGAGCCGCCCCCTAGTCGAGAAGGAGGAGGAGCAGAACGACACGCACCTCGACCACTGCCTTGTCCTTCCCCTTCCCCTTCCCCTTCCCCTTGCTCTTGCCCTTCTCCGCCTTGGCCTTCTTCCGCCTCGGCTCCTCACCCTCCCCCTCGCCCTCCCCGCGCTCATCAGCCTCCTCTTCACCCCCAGCCTTGGCCTCAGCCGCCTCCCGCTTCTCGAGCGCCCTCCGCTCGCGCTTCTTCTCGCGCCGACGCGCCCTCTTGTCCGCCTTCTTGCGCTCGGCCTCGGCTTCTGCCTCTGCGCTGTCGTTCGAGGCGTCGGAGGAGGGTGCGTCGGGCTCTGCGGCGGGAGCGGGCGCAGGGGCGGGCGCAGGAGCGGGCTTGGCCTTGGGCGGGCGGCCGCGCTTCTTGGGCGCGGGGACGACCGGGACGGGCGTGGGAGAGCGCTGTGCAGTGGCGGAATTGCGCACGTCAGCACGCACGCGCGTGAGAGGGGAGAAGGAGGCGCATGGATGGGAAGAAATGGGGGAGAAAAAGGAAGAGGAAGGAAGGGAAGGCATGCGATGCGCACCTGACTCTGGCTCGCGAGCTGGTCAATCTCCTCGTCCGCGTCCTCGACCTCGAGCGGGGCACGGACAGACGCCTTGCCCTTGCCACCGGTCTGGACGGCCGCGACAGCCCTGGCCTGAGGCTTCTCCCCCGCGCGCGCGACCTCATCGTCGTCGCTGCTGCTCGCCTCGTCCTCCTCGACCACGCGCTCCTTCTCCTTCTTCTTCTCCTTCTTCGCCGCATCGACGACATCACCCCGCGGCGCAGGCGCAGGCGCAGGCGCAGCAGCCTTCCTGACCGTCGGCGGCGGCGGGGCCTTGACCAGCGGCGCGGGCGACGCGGCCGCAGCGCGGACGACGACGGGCGGGGCCCCGGCGGCGGCGGCGGCCTGCTTGGCGCGCAAGGCAGCGAGCGCGCGCGCCGCGGCCGCCTGGGCAAAGGTCCGGTCCGCGGCGGTGGGGGTGGTCGTGCTCGACGGTGCGGGCGTAGAGGACGCCTTGTCCTGGGCCTTGGTCTTCTTGACCGCCTTGAGCTTGGGCTTGGGGTTGGTCCCGGTCGGCGGGGCGGGCGTGCGCGCATTATCGCTGTCGTCCGAGGCGGCAGCGGCAGCGGCGGTGGGAGCAGGCGTTTCCGGCAGCGGGTGCTTGCGCGGGCGGCCGGGCCCTCGCTTCTTCGCGGGCTCGGCGGCAGCGCCGGTCGGGGCCGGGCTCGCGCTGTTGGCGGCGGCGGGTGTCGCCGCGTCGGCCGGGAGCGGGTTCTTGCGAGGCCGGCCTGGCCCGCGCTTCTTGGGCGGGTCGTCGACCCGAGGGAGGGGCGCGTCGTCCCTGCCTGCGGGGGACTTGCTCGCGCTCGCGCGTTTCAAGGCACGGATGCCGGCCTGTTCCTCCTCTGCGGATGCGGCGAGTGCGGCGGAGGCGACAGAGGCGGCTCGGCGGGAGGAGGGGGCGCGGGTGGGAGAGGGAGGGGGGTTGGTGGTGGAGGCTGAGGGGGCCATGGTTGGGGTGGCGTGTCGTTAGTTGATAAGCGTGTCGGGAAGGCTGGTGCACTTGCGTGAGTTCTGCGAGGGGGGAGAGGCGGTCAGGAATGTTGACACAGGGCGCGGCGGCAGAGGGAGAGACGTGGGCGTACGGCGTATGAGGCGGGGCCGTTACAAGAGGGTACGTGGGACTAGATTACGCGTCTCGGTGCCGAGTCCAGTGCCTCAGGGCGTGTCGTGGTGGGTGAGCGAAAAGCGAGAGGGCAAAGTCGCGGGGTGGCGACCTGACACGGTGAGGGGACCCGGTGATGGCGGGGTCGAGTGGTGCACCGTGACGGTGCGTGTCGCGTAAGGGCACTCGGCGGTGGGCTCGACGCGTGCGAGAGGATCCAGGGGGGGGGGG